>VUQS01007930.1:1545-12070 GCA_015108495.1 Heterochromis multidens
ATATTTTATTGTCACATTTTGGTACCAAATGAGCAAATTTAAACACCACAGCCTCTCTGAGTATTGGTGATGACCATGTCCATCACTTTATGACCACAGTGTACCCATCTTCTGATGGCTGCTTTTAGCAGGATAATGTGCCATGTCACAAAGCTCAATGCATCATGACACTGAGTTCACTGTATTCAAATGGCCTCCACAGTCACCAGATCTCAATCTAATAGAGCACCTTTGGGATGTGGTGGAACGGGAGACTCACATCATGGATGTGCAGTCAACCAATCTGCAGCAACTGTGAATGCTATCATGTCAATATGGACCAAAATCTCTGAAGAATCTATCCAGCACCTTGTTGAATCTATGCCATGAAGAATTAAGGCAGTTCTGAAGAAAAAACAGGGGTCCATCCCTGTAGTAGCAAGGTGCACCTAATAAAGTGGAAAGTGAGTGTATATACACTAAGTAAACCTGAAAAGATCAACTGAAATTCAAATGTGAAGAATGGGCTTACAGTGGATGCTTTGCTTAAAAGTCATTTCATGATAGCCTAACTCATAATCTTGTATTGTAGCCTACAGCAGACAATGATTATTTACCAAAGAACCAGCTGGGTGATATTATGTCTTTCAATCATCGTGTAACAATTAGTTCACGATTATCTTTAAATTTATTATTCCCTCCTCTTTCTTCATAATCCCTGACTGATCCAAAACACTGGATAAAACAAAACAGTCATTCAGTCATTCATTACTGACAACTTAAACATTAGTTACTCTTTTTTTTACATCCTCAAGAAGTGGCACATCATACAGAGTAATTACACAGTAGTTCCTTAGTACTTCATTAATCCTTCAACATTACCCACCGTTTATGTGTCCCATCTAGTAAATGAAGTTTCATACTGACAAGTAGCTCCTCATTACTTACTAAATAATTGGGACTGGATATAGGAGTGTCAGAATAACCATAAAATTGAAAATAATCTTGATGCTGAAAAAATAAATACTGACATTGTGTCAATAATGCAAATTTAATGATACCATAAATACTGGTTCTTTTTGTATTTTTAGTTTGATTAATTTGGCAAAAAGATGACACACAATAATGAAATTCATAGGTAAATCTGACAGAAAATCTATTTCTTAGGCCATGATAATGATGAAGTTAAATTCAGATTTTTGTGACATCATAACTAATGAGAAATTTCAGTATATCACCAGTAGTACTGATTAAAAAAATAAATAAAATAAAAGTTGAGACTGGTAAATGTTACAATGGCAGCTTAAACATGGCCAACATTTCAAATAATATTGATTTAGTGATTTACAAGTAATCCCTGAGAGCCAAAAGCTCAAACTTCAAACTGCTCTATGTTTTCAGTTTCAAACACTATTTTCTACTTTTGGCTCTGTATGATGTCAGTGAAAGTGCATATCTCAGTCACACAGCTCTAGGTGGTGAGCGCAGAAGCCACACCAACCTGTCGGTCAGGCATTTGAGGGGCGGCCAATCAGAGAAAAGCTCAGCTTAAACGCAGAGAAAATAAAACTGTTTGATTCAGACAGTGGATGAACAAAGGGGCTGCACTGAGGTCCAGTATAAGATAAGGATTATTTTGAACTGTGAATCATGCAAAGTGATGCTAGAAGAGTCCAAGAATGAAAATACAGAACTAAAAAAGCGTACAATAATATTACAGAAATGACTTGGAAATATAGACATGGTCTGAAAATGAATATTTAAATATGTGAAAAGTGGGATCTTTGATTTGCAGAAACAATTGTGACGATGCTGAGGAGCTATTACAACCTGAGGAATATTTAAGAGAGGAATGAAAGAGTACTCTGACTAATTTGTGCTGATTAGAAACAATCAACTCAGGTGAGGTAGGTGAAGACCAAGAATAAGGCAGGATGGCCACAGGGAATCCGAATATTATCTAAAATAATCTCCAAAATCTGGTGTTGTAAAGACATGGATTCTAAAAATTTTCTCATCAAATGAACCATCCATTCATTCCCATGTACTGTATGCATGTATCACAGTGGATCTACAAAAGTTGTTGTTGTTTTATAAGTAAACAACAATTTTTCTTTATGATCCAAACAACTTTTTTCTTTTTTCTTTTTTTTTTTTTGTAGTAACACTGGTATCTCACAGTAGGAAAAAAGCACCGCATTTTATTGATAAAATTTGAGTTATTAATGATTCAACTGCAAGTTTTCAGACTTCATGGTTTTGGCCCTGGGCCACATGTTTGACACCCCTCCATTAGACCATTATAACTATAAAGTTAATGTCTGATTTCATGACACCCCTGTTTGATGATAAACTTTCATATATTACTAAGTAGTGCAGATTTAAACTGTTGCAGGAAACCTATTAGGTGTTTTCTTTTTTCTGTCATATATGTACTATATATGTATTATTGTAGGGTCTCCTTGAGGCGACTGTTGTTGTGATTTGGCGCTATATAAATAAAATTGAATTGAATTGAATTGAATAAACTATGACAATGGATGTTCATATTAAATATGGCCAAAGTTTCAAATAAGGAGGTCTGCATATGTGCAATCCCTGTGAGGCAAAAAAGGCTTGTTTATTTCCCTTTAAATGGAGCCACATTTGTAAGGAAAATAAATTTGTGGGTTGAGCAGCAGAGTTGAGTATGTGGGTTGCGCCCATGAAAAACTTGCCAAATCAATGCCAAACATACTTAAAGTACCTACTAAAGAAAAAAATAAAAAGGAATCATGATTACAATGGCTGATTCGTTCATTCTTTTGTTTGTATATCACTTTAATGTTGCAGCTGGAGATGATACTTTTATGCTGCTTTTAAAATAAGTGGTATGAAGTACAAAGCACATCTTTGTAGGGGGGTTGGTGCCCTATGCCACCCCTCAGTATTTGCCCCTGGTTGTTTTCTAACCAAACACTGGTTTGTGCACCATATTGTAATACTGACCATTAAAAATATTTGCATATTGTCTGATCAGATTCTGGGGATTTAAGAATTTAAGAATATCTCTTTATTATACTACAAAGCAGACAGTGACTGTTTTCTCCTCTTTCTTTGAACATGTCTGGAGAGGATCCTTAAGTCACAGTATGATTAAATCAGACAGAAACCAAGAGGCCTGTGGATGTTAACTGCGCATGTATGGTTAACCGGGCCACGCTGTGCTCCGCGGTGACGTCACATTCCGGTATGTGCTGCTGAGAGTCGCAGTTTGGTCAGAAGAGGTCAAATATCCCCCAAACCCACCATCAGGCTGCTACTTTCACCAACAGATCACCCGCTGCTGACGGATAATCACCACGAAAATGGGCAACTGTCAAGTAGGCGTCATTCTTCTTCTAATCTCTCTCCGAAAACGCACAGATTAAAGGCTAGAAATATATATTTTTTTTAATCGTCTGGTTTCTGGTTTCGCTCGTTGAAGTCTGTGTGAGCCATACTCTCGTTTTGGTTATGATCAGTCACCAGGAATGACGACTGGGTTTTGTCTATGTAGGAGTTTAAAACATATTTTATTTATATACTTTTAGTCAGTATAAATGCGAGTCACCTGCCACTTTTAAGGCTTTACGCACAGCTTATTTCATCATTTTGAACCTTCATTGCGGCGACACTGACTAAATGAAGAGTTATGAGCTAGATTCTTAGTAAGCGCTGTTTCTTTAAGTCTCAGGCTGTGTAAACGTTGCAAACGACACCGTCCGAGAGACGCCGTATCGGGGTTTCTGCAGAGGAAAGGGCCACTCCTCTGCGGAATTCACAGCTCCGTTACATGCGTTTTTTTTTTTTTTTATGAGTACACTGCCCTGTGTGCAATGAAAGGGTATCAGGGGAGGCTGTGCATTTTCTATTAATTTTCTGTCTTTTTCGTATTTTATCCTATCACCAAGTTCATTATCAGTACGGTCAGTTGACACTATTATTTTATTTTTTTTTGAGTGAGCAAATTCTGTAGCTATACACGTTTTATAAAGTGTCAGAAATCTGAATTTACTGCTAACTAGTATTTAAATTTTTGAGTGTCTGTTATAGAGGGAGAGCACAGAGAGTGAGATGAACTGATTTTGTCACCACTGAACCACTGAAAAGGTTTCTAAGACATACTAACCACTTCCTCCAATGTCTGTTTCTTTGTTTTTGTTTTTAAAACACTAGTCTGAATTTATTTTCTGAATCCACAAAGGCTCATCTCAATGAAAATATATTCTATGCACTGCACAAAAATGGTGATTTTAAAACCACAGGATCATCTTCTGCTTAGCTGTAAATCAATTACTTTTCAATATTAGGCAAATTTACCACTGTGAGAGGGGTGAAGTGGAATAGTCCAAGAGATATAGGTACTTTCAGCTGCTCCCTTATTTCTCAAGGGGTCACTACAGTGGGTGGACACACATATTTGATATGGTGGGCTTTGGATTGGGACCGGTGTTCTGCCAAAAAGTGATTGCTGGGATTTAAACTGTTGTAAATAAGTTGTTAACCTATAATATGTCAAACATAGCTTTCATGACTGATATCAAGTCATTTTGAGGCAGAAAGAAAATTTCTGTCACAAGGTAAAAGCTGCAATAAGATTTTGGCAAAGTGACTTTAAAAAGTCCGATCAATATATTTTAACTGGGAAAAAGAACACGATTGATTAAAATGTAGAACACAGAATAGGTAAAATAATGCAAACTCATAAAGATACTTGCAAAAGAGATCATTTCTGTATTTTTTATGTAAGCCCTTCAAAATTCTGTTGACCACAGCCTATTTACCGACACAAACAAGGATATTAGACATAAAAAACACAAACATTGGCACTAAGATTTCAATGTGCACGTGCAGAGCAGCTACCTAAACTCTACTCCCACAGAGGTCGATTATCTTGTTAATAGTGTTACATCCTCACTGCGTATGACTCTGGATACTGTGGCTCCTCTGAAAAAGAAAGTATGGTGGCCCTGAGAGGTCAAATGCACTGCAATTTAAGAACACACCAGCAAATAGAAAAATGCTGCAAAAGCACACAAAATACAATGGAAGTTGAATAAAACACAACAGAATTAGAAAAAACGCTGCAAACAGCGCAAAGCTGTTTCTGGGGACACAATAACGTGACGGAACAGCTGCAGAAGTGACAAGCTAACAGTAAACGGCTAATGGTAAACATGTATCTACAGTATTATATGAATTATGTGATTAAAACACACATTACCTGCATCTTTTTCTCCCTCACAACACTGATGAACCTTCTGCTTCTTTTAAGCGTGTCTCAGTGCGATCCTTCACATGTTTTGGTTTCTGTCACTTCCACAGCTGGTCTGTCACGCTATTGTGTCCCCAGAAACATTTCCATTGTGTTTTATTATTATCATTACAGCTACTTTCAGTACTATTGATATTTATTTAGACTCTTTCTCTCTGATTGATTTTTCTGAGTTAACATCAATAATTACTCCCACCAAAGTATCAGCGTGTCTTTTCGACCCCATTCCTACAAGACCGCTCAAAGAAGTCCCTGTACATAATCTCTGGCTCTCTTCCACAGTGTGTCTTTTGTCCTGTCTTCTTCCCCTCACCGGTCGCGGCAGGTGGCTGCCCCTCCCTGAGCCTGGTTCTGCCGGAGGTTTCTTCCTGTTAAAAGGGAGTTTTTCTTTCCACTGTCGCCAAGTGCTTGTTCATAGGGGGTCGTCTGATTGTTGGAGTTTTCTTTGTGTTATTGTAGGGTCTTTACCTTACAATATAAACTGCCTTAAGGTGACTGTTGTTGTGATTTGGTGCTGAGGTGAAGTTAAAGAATTTGGAGGTAGTCTTCCTTTTCATTATTCCATCCACTTTGTGCATGATGTTACCACCACCATGCTTGGTGTTGGTACAGTGTTCTTAGGTTTGAAAGTTACACCTTTTCTCCTTCAAACATAGCGCTTGTCATTGTAGCCAAATAGCTCAATCTTTCTCTTGTCTGACTATAAAACCTTTCTTCAAAAGGCATTTGGCTTGTCCATGTGGGCAGCAGCAAATTTCAGTTGAGCTTGAAGGTGTTGAGGGACTTCTTTCTTGGTTGGCACCCTCTCAGTCCATGGTGATGTAAAACTGGCTTCACTGTGGACAGTGACCCTGGTGTTCCAACAGTTTCCAGTTCATGGCAGACTTGAGCCTTGATGGTTCCTGGGTTGTTCTTGAACATCCTAACCAATTTCCTCTCATCTGAGGGTGAGAGTTTAGGTCTTCTTCCAGACCTTGGCAAAGTGGTGACACGTCTGAATAACTTGTACTTACGTACAATTGTTTAAACTGATGCAACTTGCTAAGGTACATTTAATCAAGTATTTGTGGGAGGGAAAGTATATGTACCGTAAATATTTGAGCCTCTATGTATAAAATTACCATGACAGAATGCCCTTGATGAGTGTATGTAAACTTCTGACCACAACTCTATCTAATGGGAAAGTGTTCTCTCTCTATGAAACCCCTCTCAGACTGCTTTTGGTCCTGGATTGCACTTCACTGACTGATTTCATTCATGTGGCCTCCACCAAGTTTGTTTAAAGAGTTCTGTCCCTGAATTCCTCAACTAGAAGCACCATCCCCTCCCTCAGCTGCCAGCTGCTCTTGCATGCTATCACAAATCCTTGCATAAACAATGATTAGCTGTAATCAGTGTGTGTCCATAACAGTTACTGCATGTAATACTATTATTTTTGTTTTCTCAGCCCACAATTTTTCCCTATGAGGATTTTGATGTCGTTGCTGACATCAAGGCTATCCGCAAAGCCTGCAAAGGGTTTGGTAGGTTATAAATATGATGAAAACAGTACATTATTTAATTAAAACACTGTCCCTGAACTTGGAAAGGATGCATATGATTGTTTTGCATCTGTTCTGTTGTGACTTCTTTTCAGGAACTGACGAGCAGGCTATCATTGACATCCTGGCAAACCGCAGTTCAGCTCAGCGTCAGGAAATTAAACAGGCCTATTTTGAAAAATATGATGATGTGAGTGCTATTCAACATGTTTCTCATTTCAAAGGTATTAGGAAAAAATTTCCTCTATGTTTCTGCTCCTTCTAAGTGGTCCTAGTTGGCCAGGATGCTCTTGCAAAAGAGACTTTTAATCTTATGAGTCTTTTTTTCCTGCTTAAAATAAATGAATGAATAAAAATCATGTCTGTCTGGGATAGGAATTGGTGGATGTGTTGAAGAGTGAGCTGTCGGGAAGCTTTGAGAAGGCCATCCTCGCTATGCTGGACCCGCCGGTCATCTACGCTGTGAAGGAGCTCAGGAAGGCCATGAAAGGTCCGGGTACTGATGAGGACGTCTTGGTGGAGATCCTCTGCACCGCCACAAACGCTGTAAACTGCAAAATATACCAAATATAAATATTTGTATGGACAATCTGCAAGTGAAATTCAGAAGAAATGTCTAACTTTCTACTTGTTTTTTAACAGGACATTGCCATGTTCAAGGAATGCTACTTTCAGGGTAAGTATAATAAGCAGTTTAGTAGTTTTCAAATCTCTTCTCTGTGATAAATTACTAAGGGTGACTCATTTGGGCCAACCTACACCTCATACAGTAGCTTACTATTTCTGTCTCTAGTGCCGTGTCACATTTTGTTTAGTCAAGGCCCATCCTGTTTCAACTTCCCTTTCAGTATTATGCCAGTGCTGATAGCTGATTATATTTAACACTATAGCTGGCTATGACCTCTGTAGCCACTGAAATCACATAGTTTTTGTACAGAGTAACTTCTATTTTGTTTTGTTTTTTTTTAATTGTGCATGGAAGAAATTACGTAATTCTTCAAAAATACATTCTAAATATAAGTTTGTCATTGGAAATTTCTAAAAAAGCAATTATGTTTTTAAAGAGATTGTTACTTTACTAGAATTCAGAATGACTAGAGCATTGTTTGGTTGATCTCTTTGGTGGCTTTTAATCAGCCACAACCTGTTGACATCCTTGTTATCTCAACAGCTTGTTAGCATAGCACATATATAGCTGTTCATATGCTTTGTTCTTGCTTGGGTGAAGCAGTTCATATGGTATTTTAGCATGTTAGCTGATGCTTGCCTGTTATAGACATCAGTAAACTCTTTGCTGACCTTGCTGGGTATCGGCTTTTTACTTGGGACAGCATAAACTAGCATGATAGCATATGCAGGGCCTACTGCTGATGAACATATAATGAGAAAATGATTTGATATAATACCAAGCTTCCATGGGAATACTCAAGCAGCATATTATGGTTATCAAATATTTTATTAATGCTTTATAGACCAGTAATGGATAGACTGACAGCTAATTTGCTTTGTAATCAGTTTGGTTTTCTATGTCTGCCTCTGGTGTTGTCTTGCGATGAAGCAGGGGTATTCAATTAAAATTTAAAGAGGTCCCGTTAGAGAAAATGTCATCAAACAAAGGTCCAGAAAATCATAAATCCACATGAATTATAATTCAGTGCAATATATTTTGAAGTAGCCTAATAGTTGAATCAGTCTCTGTATATAGTCAACAACAAGTAAAACAAAGAAAGTACAGTTCAACAGTATTTCAACAATGTTTATTATTCATTTTCACAATGAAGTGGAAGGTACTCTAATAATAAAATGTTCTTGTTTCAAGTAAAAGAAGGTTTGCATTCAAAAATAAAAAGGATCTTTGGAAAAAGTTGTCTTCAAATAAGTTGTCTTCCTATTTACATACACTGAGTACCATAAAGACAAAGAAAAAGGCTGCGCAGATTAAAATAACCCTACTGTAAATACGAGAAAAGTTGCACAGAGTAAAATAGGTCTGTTGGTGACCTAGGCTATAAAATATTAACAACAGCTTGTTAACCATGAATAATACGAATCACAATGGACTAGAGTGCTGTTAATCTTACAGTGCCCAGCACATTGGATGGCAGCATGGATAGGACCACTAGCAATGTAACTCGAACACTTTACTAAGGTACAGGTTTAATGTACTTTAGTAGTGTTTTTATGTTATGTTATTTACTGCTTGCACTCTGCTATATTTTGGATGTGCTTTGTACTCCATACAGTTTATTTTAAAGCTTTAGGTACTTATTATTTTGCAGATAAATTTCACAATTATAAATCAAGCTACCTAGCAATATACAAGTAATTAAAATCATTAACACCCGCAATGATCCAATGATATAATGCATATGATTATGAAAAGTGCATTTATTTAATGAGTGTGATTAGGTCTACTTTAGATACTTTAAATATATTGTAATAATACAATTTGTGTATTATTAAGCTACTTAAGTAGGATTTTTTATTTAAGTAAAACTCAAAATGCATTTTTTCCATTTTGCAAAATTATTATCCAACGCAAAACTATGTTTAAAGTTTTGAGGCAACAAATCTGTAATAGAACACATGAGACTGAAAATCATGCCCAGTATTTTGTATTCCATTTTCTACACTGATTTTAATCTGATTAAATTCTGGTTTCTTGCTGTTGGTCCCCCCATGTCACCCGAATTTTAAAAAATCCTGGAAACAATCCTGGACTGTTTCCATTTAAACGAGGGTCATTCCAAAATCAACCAATTTTTAAAACATTTTCTGCTTGACAATCTCAAATTTGCATAAAAATTTTATGGTACAAAGTTTGAACATATGTAATGAATGCTGTGAAGTTTTAGCTTCAAGCAAACTATATCAAATACTTTTCAAGATATATATTTTTTGAAAAATGGTCCGTCAACCCACTTTGAAACTATTTTTTTTGCACATTGAAACCTGGGGAAATGTTTGAAAATGAATATCTCAAAAACTATTAAAGATAAAAGGCTGAAATTTTCACTGGTCTTTTTTTTTACCATCAAAATGAATCAGGATCTGTAATTTGGGACAGATACGTTCAACAATGTCTGAATACTGGCTAGTTAAAATATGAAAAAAAACAAAAAACTTCAAGCCATCCTGTAAAGTCCCATATTTGAGCACATACTTATAAAAAACTTCACATTGCAAAAGACAACTATTGACAATTTCTGAATGTGTATATATATATATATATATATATATATATATATATCTCAGAGCGAGAGGGCGGGGTTCGAATCCCGACCAGGGCATACATCCAGTAAGGGCCCCCAGGCTAGGCCCCCCATGCTACACACAGCCTACCTCGGAACATGAGCGAGAGACACATAATTGAAGCCATACCGGCTCGGACGTCGCCCGGATTAACAAGGTCCGCGTCAGTTGTTGAGGAACCAGGACATACTGACGAGAAGTGGGCTACTGGAACACGCAGGCATAAATGGACAAGGGATGAGAATAGGGAACTGTTGGAATGCTACTACACAAGTAACCCCAGTGAACGGGGCTATATGAGAAGGATGTGGGACCTATGGATTCTTCGATACCCAACATCTACACTAACACCGAAACAACTAGTAGCTCAGTGTTCCAACATACGGAAGAAGCAACTGCTATCGCAACTAGAGATGGATGAGGTACAACACAGATGCTACGGCAAGGGGGAGCCAGG
>VUQS01007931.1:7064-27879 GCA_015108495.1 Heterochromis multidens
AAAATAATACTTTTTTTTTTTTTTTTAATTTAAAGTCACCTACATTCATCTTGAGGCTTCCCAGACAAGCAGAGCAAGGTACAGAATCTCAATCACTGCCTGACCATTCCATGACTTTCACTCACTGACTCTGGCTTTTCAGCCAGATGAATATTTTTTCCATTTAATTCCATTCTTTTCTTTTAATGCCAGTCAGATGCTGTCAGATATAGAGGTGAGTGGTTATGAAAATGTGGACAAAAAGTAAGTCACTCACAGGATTCCTTTGCATATTGTGCCTGATTTAAAAAGAAGGATTTAGAATGGAAGAGCTTTAATAAATTGTTGATAATCTTCAGCAGTACAGAGCTTCTATTTTAATCTTTAATCTCCACTCTCCAAATTTGTGGACAAAATTTGCCCAAATCCCTAAGAGAATAAAGAAAACGACAATAAAAACATTTGAGCATGAAATGTGACTCCACATCGCCGATGCAGTCCTAACGAGGTCTTCTCATCTGGGCCACGGCCTGCATCGCTCTCTGCTTTTTGCTTTTCAAATGTATTAAAATGAGAGGATGTTCAAGTTGCTGCTCTGCTTGTTTTCCTTTGGTTTCGTTTTGATTATTTGCATTGCCTTCATATTGGCTTAGCAGATGTATGAGATGTTTTCCAGTTTGTTAAAGATTTTGAAAAAGTTCATATTCTATAAACCTTTAGAAATACAGTATAGTTCTTAAATGAATGCATCCTCTCTTCACTTGGTTATGAGTTTATCTGGATTTCCAAAGGCAACCTTGTTAACCATGACGAGGTCTCTTAAGCCCTTTCTTAGATGCGTAACATTGCTGCTTCGTCACTCTGAAAAATGACAGCATTTTGTCCAGTGTTGGGGTTACACATGGATTACACATTACTCGTGACTTTTCTTAAAAGTAATGCAGTATGTTACTTAATTACTCGGTGGAGACAGTAATTGTTACGCTACTCGTTGCATTACTTTCTCGTTACTCCGTAAAATGACCTGAAACATTCTTGTAATTACCAGTTAATATAAACCTGAGGCTACAGTTCCATCCGCTAACACTAATCTCTTTCCTAATGAGGACACATCCGATCTTTCTTTTAGTGTTTACGTATGAACACAAAGCAAAGATGAAAACCAGCACAGAGACTTCAGAGTGATCTCCACGGTGATTCTACTGTAGAAACATGAACAGGTAGAAACGAGGCTGCAGCCTGGCTGCTCATCACTGCCTTTGAATATCAGGCTCTGGCTGCTGAGCTGGAGTCTGCACACACTCAGCTTCATCATCACTCTGGGGTCTTGGCTAGCTTTGTGTTAGCATGCTGTGTGTGCAGATGTTTCTGTCCTGGATGCAGTTTGTACTTTACCATCGCACTCTTGTCCTTTTGTGCAATAAAAATAAAAGTAATGTCCAAATCTCTGCTCCTCAACAGCTGTAGACTCAGCTGTAGCTCCACTATTTCCCTCTTCCTGCACATGAACTGAAATCAGCTGATTGTAGCGCCAGTGCAGGAAGAAAAACTCAGAAGAAAGACTTCAGGAAACAGCTGTGTGGTATACGTCTGCATAAAAGCACCACAAAGTTATTTTAGAGACGTTTGAATCCGTAATAGATGTGAAATTAATGAACTCAGCATACATAACGCTGCTTGGTGTCTGTGTACACCCAAACTCTGTCTTCTCCCTCTGTGATGTTCATGGTCTGGTGTTGGTGCTGAAAATGTGTTCACCCCTGTGTACAATAAAAAGCATGTTAACTTTTTTTTTTTTTTTAAATATGTGAGCAGGTATGAGGCTTCCATGAGATTAGTGTGGGCACAGTGAGACCACAAGACTGAAAGGAAGTGTTTTAAGCCCATGTTTTGTTTTGTTTTTTTCCCTTCACATTATTAATGTTAAGGGCAATCACCAAAGCATTATCTTTCAGTGTGCTGAGCAACTCACGTAACATTGCTTGAAAATAATATTTAAATGTTTCTAGGTCTGATCTGGTCATGCATAAAGCCGACAAGCTGCGATGACAGCAGACTAATGGAAAGGTGTGCATGTCTGAATGGAGCTTTATTTTCTCTCTACCTCAACAATCTCCATCCTCCAGCTTGCCCTGTATCCCATACATGTCTTATTTAAGCAGCCTCTGTCTGTCTGTGTCCCTCCTCCCCTTCTCCATCCATCCAACACTACAGCAAAGAAGATGAAAGGAAAAAAGCTAAATTAGATGACAAAGAGACTAAGACAAGCAATACTGGGTTGCTGATACATGGAAATGGGTGTAACAGAGGTAGAATAGTGATGAGATGAAGAGAGAATAGATTGAAAGAGACAAGGGGCATATTGGGGATGGAGGCCAGATGATACGGAGCGGTACAGTTAAACACACATGAGGCTGATCAATAAGGTATGCTTGTCCTGAGGGAGAAGGCCTGACCCACTGACACACACGCTGCGTACCTCAGGGGATGAAAGGCCCCACTTGCACCGTCCCCCCCACCTCACTACATAGACATTTACACACAGACACCATCTCTGGTCTCTTGGGGGGTGAGGCAGTTGACAAATTAGATCCTGACTTTGCCATTTCCCTTGATTATTTTTTTTTTTTTAACCACCAGCTCATTAACCTTTGAAGAGAGAGGCTGCTTTGTATGCTTCTACTGAACTGAATTGTGATGTGAACTGAGCTCAGTGGCACATGTAGAATTGACTAGAAAACTGCTGCACTGGCTTTGGAGCAGACCAGCTCCATCATGGTAGATTGCACATGATTACAATGGCTTCATGTTAGAGGGAATTGTGTAATAAACCATATACAGGATTAGGAAGAGGAAAGATTAAAAATACATTTCTCTGTGCAAGATACAACTTTGTTTTGAGAGTTTACTGGAAGGATGAGTTGAGACCAAACATCGTGTGCTGAAGTGCAGAGTGTCAGGTTTTAAGAAACACACTGCAGCATTAACACCTTTGTCATCATCAAACAGTAAAAAAATGCTGAACTGTTCAAAAATATCAAACTACTCAAAATCAGCACCTCAGTTTCATGATTGCACAGTGCTCTGCTGTGTACTGCATGTCCATGCAGGTTTCTCTTAATCATCCAGGTGGCTGCAGAGCTTGGAAGGATATTAACATGTACACAAACACTGATTATTTTAAAGCTGTATTCAACGCCTAAATGATTTTTCTTTTTGAGCTATAAACTCAATATGACTGTAGTGACTGTGCTGTGATTAAAATGCATCAGTGCTGCTGCTAATAGACAAAAAAAAATCATCATTTCACATCTTAAAACAGCTCAACATCTTCTGCACTGATACACAGTACGTGTATCAGTACTGATACACAGTACTGTAGTACTGATACACAGTACTACAGCTGTATCAGTACTACAGTACTGATGCACAGTACTACCAGGACTTAACTACAATTTAAAATGTGATTCGTATAACACCCACTAATTGTTTTTGTTGCCTCACTCAGCCCCATCCTTGAGTGGGACTCTGTGAATCAAATATACACATTCACTGGCATTTATACTTTTTATGATTTTATTTTTTGGTACCTACTGTTTTTCTATTTTGGTGTGATATTTGGGTGCTTTTTGTTGCTGCTGGTCTGCATTCTTTCCCTTCGGACCTTCATATGTCTTGGCAATGGTTGCAGATGGCACGGCGCTTCCTCGGGTGGATCTTCGACTTTCTTGCGCTTGCATTGCTTTGACTTTGGCTTCAGGCTTTACCTCAGCTGGAGCCAACAACTTGAAATGATGTCGTTTGGGACCACTATGGAGCTCCACCACACATGGTGTCCACTTCAGGGGGAAAGTTCTCTTCCTCAGTGGAGCCTTCTGTGGCATAGGTTTTTTTTTTTTTTTTTTGTCAATGAGCTACTCCTGCCTCACTCATCCCCTCCCTGCCTCCCTCCCCGGTTAGCTGCTTCCTGCCTTGAGAAATTCAGCATCTGCCAATGATTTGTGTTGATGTTGGATAAAGTGACACATTGTCTTATTGGGACACTCATAGTACAACATATTTCTTCATAAATGGGATGTTCCAGATGAAGCTGAGGGCACAGACGGGCAATTAAACGAGGGTGTGTCCTTCCTCACACAGCATGGGGGTGTTGCTGAGTCTCCATGATGATCTTTTCTAATGAAAGTGGAGATTCTTCAGACTCACAAGAGAACTGGGCAACCTTATAACCACATGGCCTGAAGGCCGTCGTTGGAGTGGCTTTTCTTTTAGTTTTAGAAGATCCCTAATTGTAGTTGCAGAGCTCACATAACGAGCCCGACCACAGAGGACTCACTGCTGTGAAGAAGAAATAATTAAGACATTTGGGAATTGGAGCAGCACTGTAGTGTGACTGTGTGTGTTTGTGCTTACATGCTGATTAGATGTTTTTGTGTGTGCTTCAGAGTGTGTAATTACTGGCCTCTAGTTTAGTGCCAGCCTGTGCATCTGTTACCGGACTCCTTCAAAGCCTACATATCCAAAGGAGTGGCGACCAGCAGTCTGTGAAACCAAATACTCTTTAAGTCTTCTTCTTCTGTTTGAGTTGTGCAAACACATCCACATATCCACAAGGTGCATGAGGAGACATGAAATTCTGAACTCACCATGTTGGAGCTGAGCTACTCTGCACCTCTACTGTAGCTGTGAGGAAATGGCCTTAATGGAAATAAAGATTGAAGTTTTAAATCTCTGTATTTACCATGTAATTTGTAATTACATGTGTAGCACTATGCTAGTGTCACCATTGGTGCCTCATCAGTCTTGGTGATGCATCGAGCTGCTGCTATGAGTCTGGCTCTATCTAGACCAGCCAGCTGGGAGGACAGAGTAATGACTAGTATTTAGACTGCTGTCAGGCCACTGTGCTGATAACAGTGTGTGGGAGAGGCTGTGGAAATAGACTGTCAATTTGACTCACACATCCTCAGCTGTACCCCCAGCACACACAAGAGAAGCTAAGATGAAGTACAGGCGGGGCTTCAAACACACAATCCAAATATTTTCTGCCCCTTGAGGGTTTCAGACGCAGAAGAAATAAACTGTTTTTCTTTGTGGTGTGCGACTGAACCACATGAACACAACGAAGTGCTGCTGTGAGCCCGAGCATTTCTTTTTACTTCGTGTTTTTACTTGGAGACTCATTCATAACTCGCTGTTCTTTGTACCCAGTTGGTCTTATCTGTGTAACTTTGGCATTCTTTACGTTTGGTGATCAGGTCTGAACCACATTTGCAGCAGTGTAACAAGACCTGGTCAGGATTTCCTGTCCCTTCTGGAAAAAGAGAGATGTTTGCAAGCCAGCCAAGAGACAAAACCACTCTAGTGTGCCGTGGGTCTGCTCCAGGGGTCCTCCTCGTTCCACCTGCACAATGCACCTCACTTAAGTATCAAGGATGCATGGTTGTCAAATGCCCAAACCACATCACCTGGCTCCTTTCAGTGCAGATGAGCAGCAGCTCTACTTTCAGCTCCTCATCCCATCTCTGAAGACACCATTAAGAGCAAATAGATTTCTGCAGCACATGGCCACAGGTGAGGGCAGGAAGGTAGACTGCCTTCACGCTCAGTTCTTTTCTCACCACAGACTGGTTGGGTAAACCCTTCTGGTCCCTCAAGTCTCCTAGTATGAGGTAAAAAGCATAAAGAACATTCCCCAACCAGGATGAAAACTGCATTGTTCCACAGAGGCTGAGTGTGATCCCCCTGAAGTTAGAGCATGCATTCTTGTACCCTGTCTTAAAAAGGGGATTTACCGCTCCAGCTGCCCAGTCCAGAGGCACTGCCCCCAACCTGTACATGCTGTTGCAGAAGCAAATCAACCAGGACAGGCCCACAACATCCAGAACTATAAGAAACTCAGAGCAATTATCAGCCAGCTCCAGTGCTACGCCACCAGTGTTTAACTGCTTCAGTGCCCTAAGGTTTCCATAAGTCTGGACCAAGAACACATCTAAAGTGTTAAAGTCCAGCATATATCTGCTCTAGGAGGCAAAGTACAATCAGATATGAGCTACAAAGGCAGCTGGCAGATCCTATCCAGCTCGTGAAAGTGCTGTAAAAGGAGTAAGGATATGAGCAGCATAGACTATAACTTTAACAGAGCAGACAGACTGTAGACAAGAGCAAAGAGATGCGCAGAGATGTGTGTGGTGTTTGTGTTTGTGGCCGTGTCAGGGTGTGGCTGCTTTCAGTGGCTGGAGGTCTGTTGTCCACAAACACTCGCGCAGCCACACATGCATGTGTACACATCATATCACAACATTGCTTTGTAAAACAAATGAGAACTACAGCTGATAATTCTCTGTAGCTTACACTCTATAAGTGACCTGACATCCTCACTAGGGGTGGGTGATGTAGCCTCAAAATCATATCACGATATTTCTGACAATATTAAAAAAAAAAAAATTACTGAACATTTTATTGATAAGTCATTCAATCTCAAGTCATATATATGGTATATACCCATATATATTTCTGAATGGTATATATAAGTATACCATTCAGAAATTGCTAGTAGTTTTCTTTTGCAATGAGATTTTATTTGTATTAGTGTGAGCTCAAATATTGGACTTTACAGGACAGCTTTATTTAATTTATTTATTTATTTTCATATTTTAACTAGCCGATGCTCAGACATTTTTGATGTATGTGTCCAAGATTACAGATGCTGGTTTATTTTCATGCTAAGAAAGGCTGGTGAAAGTTTCAGGCTTTTATCTTTAATAGTTTTTATGTTCAAACATGCTGGAAGTGGGTTGATGCAGCATTTTTAAAATGGATATTTATCTTGAAAAGTATTTGATATATGAAGCTAAAATTTCACAGCAATCTTTACATATATCCAAATTTTAAACCAAAAAGTTTTCAGGAAAATCAGAGGCAGTTGATCAGAAAATGTTCCAAAAATCTGATGATTTGAGACAGAATGACCCTGAAAAAAATGAAGAGCTTTTTCCATCCTCCTCTTCCAATGAGCTACTGTTATTGATGACACACTTCCTAATTTAAAGTGTGGATCTACTGAAACGAGGTGCGCCAGCAGCAGCATTATGGTGCAGTAGTGGTGACACAGCAAATCAAATGTAAGCACAAAAGTAACACAGGTAGTGTAAAGTAAAGTATAAAATATCTGCTTAACACTTTAACACTAACTAAAGTAACTTAGGTTTGTAAGTCGTCAGGAGCTGCTCAATACTGTCACATAATAAAACTGAAAAATGTCTTCTACCTGGGATGTTGCTGCTTAAAGCCCTGCTTTTTCACCATGTAACCGCATCAGTAATTTCCATCCACTGTTTACTCTTCCTGTCATATTGAGTACAACTAGCGAGTGCTCCAGCGATGCTTGGTTGAGTCATTTGTTTGTATTTGGGTCGCACATCACCAGCTGCTACTAACTCCTCCTTCGTAGCCTGGTTGTACTCGACGCCGTGTTTATGCCTCAAGTGGTGAAACACGTGTTGTTTTGAGGGAAAGGGAACAATTTTCTTGCATATTTGAAAAGCACCGTGCTTTTGTAGGAAGTTGTTGAAGTAATTCCCTTTTTTAAATACTAAATTGTCATTGGAGGCCGGCACGCAGCTCTCCAACATTCCTGGGCTTGTCTTGCTGTTGAGTGCACTAGGATCCCTAAACGCATGGCATTGCTATAGCAATGATATTGCCAAATAACATTTTTGTATCATGTAAAAATTTATCCGGGTGTTACCGCGGACAATGTGATGTGGCACAGCCCCAACTGTCACATTGGTATTATATTATACTATACATATATTATCAGAAGGCAGCATCCACACGGCTAACAGTTCAGTTTTAGTTAATGTCGAATCCAGCTAGTTTCAGCTGGTGTTTTTATATGTAAAACAGACTATGAAGCCTGACAGAGAGCAGCTTTTAAGGAAGCACAGGAACCCTGAGGCACAGCTTAGCTTGTACTCAGGCTCAGATTTGTGGTGCACTGTATTTTGCTCATTAAATAACTGCTGTACTGTTAGTGAGCATCTTTTTTGAATCCTCTGATTAGACTTTTTTAACTGCTAACTGCAAGCAGTGGGAGGCTCATGGGGGCTGGGAGGGTGTCCATTGTGTTTTTAATGTAGCTGTCCTCCCCCTTGTATTGGAAAAGAAGGGGTGGGAGATGGTCACACAGTGTGAACCAGCCCCATGCTACCCCCTCCTGTACTTTCCCAGCCTTCCTTTTCCTGCCACGGGGGAGGAGGACAAGGACACAAAATGGGGCCACTGATCCGTTTTGATTGCGCCACAACGGTTGGAATGAGTCATAAATCAAACCCCTGACCTGTCCCAGCTCCTATCATCCTCCCACATACAACAACTGCATCTTCTTGTGTTTTCAGTCGGGCTTGGGTTGGACTGGTCGTACTGGGAATTGGCTGACTGGGTCTGTCAGTACATGCAGATGGATGGGTGAGGTATGCTGGTGACCCCTCCAGCATTGGCTCTTTCAGATGAACATGTTATGGGTTTTTCTCTCATAGTGAAGCAAAGATTTGTGGGTTTTAGCTCCTGGGCCTGTCGTAACACTGTGCGAGTTAGAAGTTGTGATGCACACACCCCTCACCCCTCAGCTTATCAGCACGCCGGCAGCTGTGTACCTGATGCTGTGTAATCTCATTGATCCTTTTACTCGCAGTGCTCAGGCCTCAGAGCTGCCTGCACTTGTGTCGAGGGGTCAATATGGATATGGTGCGTAATGATGGACTGACGGCGTGTCACCTCAGGGTTTTAAAGGAACCACAACATTTTAGGATGTTTTTTGTGTATTTTTCATGTCTGGTCATTTTTCTCATAATTTCAAGACAAAACAAGTGTGAAGTGGAAAGATTTGTTTGCATTCACTGGAGGCCATTTTACTAAAAAAACAAAACTTTCAAATGCCAGACTGTTGTTTGTGTCCTGTATATAGTTCAATAATTAATTTTCATTTATGAATTATTACTTTGGTTTTAGTTGCTGTTTGTCTTTGGCAACAAAACAGACCAAAGAATTAGTTTTCCATTTTGATTGTGTTCTTCTGTAACACTTTTTTTAGATTTTAGTTTATTATAAATACCTGTTATTTATTTGACAAACACTCAAATTCTGACAGAAAAGCTTTAAGCTTTACAGAAATAGTGATTTGATTTGTATGTGATATATATTAATATTGCCTGATATGGAAAAAGAAATTATTGTGATAAGATTTTTTTTTCCATGTCACCCAGCTCTATATGTGGAAATATGTCATCAGTGTGTCATATAGTAGTTTTTATATCCTAGGCTAGATATAAATTTTGTTACAGTATGGCAGTCTCTACCTTTGCTCTGATCTGATAATTCTGTTACCTTATTAAAGTGCTTACTAAAAAGCATTTTTGCCTTTGAATCTGTATGAATCTGTATTGTGTTGTTGTTATATTGTGTTGTGACACTGATTAGGAAAATGTGTTTTCTCCCTGTTTAACGTGCAGACCTCTGATCAGAGTACAGCTGTGTTGTCATCAAACCTGCCACCCCCACGACTTGTGAGTGCCGTGTCATAAGTGAACCACAGTGGATCAGGTTGGTTTTTATATTTTTTTCTTCTTCTGAGACGTTGGGCCTTTTAAGGACATATCATTATACAGTTAATTTAACACTCGTGGCTGCTCATGTTGGCTGTGTGGTGGTGGGTACCTGCTTGTGTCCCTGCCTTCTGACTTGATGAAAGTAAAGTGCTGGTTGCTGCTTGCCTTCCAGGGTCAGGTCACTCAGACTTTGTTTCGATGTGAATGATGCTTTGGGTAAATTCAGAGCAGTCTTCATGTATAATGGGGTGTGTTTTTGTGGAGATTGAGGGGTGGGTGACCCTTGTGCTGTCTGGAGCATGATGATGAATGAGATGGTTAAGAGTGGAGGTGTGACTGCAGTGTGTTTTTCTTAACTATGCACACACTCTCCTCCTCCTTTTGAGGATGATTTACAGCCAGAACATTTTCCCCTGCATCCGTTTACTCTCCAAAGTCCCTGCGACTGGGTATGTTTGAGTTTTTTTTCAAAGCAGATGCCACTGTGATTCATGAAGCCTTTTTAATATTTCATATTGCTGTGTCTGTAAGTTTTCCCACATTTTAAATGAGATGAGTAACATAACTCAAATGCATCTGTTGTTACATGTTTAGCAGCTTTATGTAAAAAAAAATCTATAATACAAACTTGTGATTTAAATCACTTAATAAGCCATCAAAAAACACTAGACATGACAGACTTTGCCATCCCAGTGTTCCTTAGGTTAACTGCATTTAGAGGACGGGTCGTCAGTCTACTGCTTAGCCTTTGAAGAGAGGGGCTCTGATTGGCTTGTTTCAGATAACGGATGAAGGGCCAGGGTGGCTGTAGCTCAGGAGGTAGAGCAGGTCATCTGCTAATCAGAAGGTTGGTGGTTCGTTCCCTGGCTGCTCCAGTCTGCATGCCAAATATCCTTGGGCAAGATACTAACCCCAAGTTGCTCTCCGATGCATTCATCGGAGTATGAATGTGTGTGAATGGTAAACAGATAGCACTTGAGTACAGAAATAAGTGCTTGTATGAATGAGTATGAATGGGTGAATGAAGGCATGTTGTATAAAGCGCTTTGAGTGCTCCGGGAGAGTAGAAAAGCACTATATAAGAATCAGTCCATTTACCATTTACGAGATAAATAGAGCATTTTTTATGAACTGTGAATCATGCTGAGCTGCTCCTTTATTCTATTCTGAGAGTTTGAGAATACAAATATTGAGATGGGAATGAAAAAATGTCCTCCTTAGATTCAAACTATGATATTACACATATGTAAGCTCGGAAAAGCCTTGAAGGGGACCAATTCTGCTCATTTCTAGCTCCATATTTTTATTCTTGGACTCTACTAGAGTAGCTTGGCTGTTTTACCTCCTCTTTATAACCAAGCTTTCTTCTGATTGGCTTCCCCTCGTGAACATGCTGTTTGAACAGCAGGTGGGTGGGGTTTATGCGCACTGAGACAACCATATTAGGGATATCTGCTGTCGGAAACAGGGTGTTAAGGCTTTTGGCTTACATGGATTACTTGTAAATACACTGACCTCATTAATTGAAACTTTGGCCATGTTTAGTATGAGAATCTGCCACTGGAACAGGATATGTATGTGAGAAGATCAGGAGAAGCAGAATAGGTACAGTATAATTTAGACATTCATGGGTGATGTGTCATGGCACCCCGTTTGAAAAACTAAATCTAACAGCAGGCGTTTCATCCTGCTGTCCAAGCTGTTTCTCTTAGACATAGTTGGATGGTGGGTGTAGTTCATATCACAGACTTTAAGCTTCCAGCAGCACCTTCACATTCATCAGCTACACTAAAATGAAGGTGAAGACACCTCTGCTTCTTTTAAATGGATGCCTTTCAGTTCCTCTTATGTGATGAATGCACAGTGAACAATTCTTAAACAGCCATTAGAGAGCTGAAAATAGCCACTGAAATGATTTAATGTCAACCTAGAACACTGTAAGGCCACCAGAAACTAAACAATATCCCCATGCAACAAGCAGCACACCCCAGCTAAAACAGCTCCACTGTGGCTACCAGAGGAAAAGGTCAGCCTGTTTTCACACACAAATAACTTTACAAGACCTTTTTAAATGTTTACAGTCTCTATTGTCTAGTGTAACAGAAATAATTTAAAGCCCTGTTCCTTGTGGCTCCCCTTTAAAATGTGTGCTATGCAGTGCAGCTTGCTAGTGTGCATTCCCTGTAGGAGGTAAGGCTGGAGCTCTGAGGGGAATGTTCCCTGTGTGAGCATTTAACTTTGAACACAGACTTGCTTCAGAGATGCAGCACTATTTATGGTTAGGGAATGAAGGCAGAGCATGTAGGCTGGGAAGGAATCTGATGCAGTTATTCCTACAACATTAGACACTTCAGTGATGCTTTGGAGTAGTGAGGTTAGTGCGTTTTTCTGGCATAATTCAACAGCAGTGTGGTGGTAGTGGCAGAGAGATCATAGAGATGGTGATTTACACTCAGAGCCCTGTTAGGAAATCTTTGGGATTTTGGTCAGTAGATATAAAAACTGTGGAACCTCATCTACACTGACAGAATAGATGTAAAATACACCTTAGGAACTGATCAGAGGTGGTTAATTAATTATTCCCCATGTACGTAGATTTATTTTATGTATTTGTTGAAATAAAGTTTGCCCTTGTGTGGATGTAATTTGACAAGTGGCAAGTGGTTCAAACTTGTGTAGCTGTTTTATTTTATTTTATCTACTTTTTTTAACTAACAATCCAACATGATTTTTTTTTTTCAACTTGATCTATGATCTATCATTAAGCCATGATCTAAATAAGCCTGTTATCCAAAGCAGGAACTTTAAGTCAGCTTACACATATGTACATATTCTGACTGCAAGAACAGCATTTTTGAGGGGAGAAAAGAAAAACTAGTCCATGTTAATTGAATAAACAAGGAACAAGCACCATTTTTTGAAAAACCCATCTCAGAAGTGAGATGAAGAAAAGTAGACTGCAATGTAGAATTTGTTAAATATGCAGACACAACAAACAGAAACCACGTCTTCAGTAAACCTTTATCATAATGTTTGCTTGGTTCTTTATTCCAATTTAAACTTCTACATAGTTTCAGAAACTATGATGAAATGTGCTGACACGAAAATGTTCTGGAGAGACGAGATCCAATCAGAACTAATTAAGTTGTGTGATCCAATCAGAAGTGATCTCCTTCTGCCGCCGAGAAACGGGGGGGTTCAGCTAGCTCCCATGATGCTCCCTGTTTCTCATGAAAACGCAACAAAATGTGAACGCTGTGAATGTGATCACATTTGATGTGAAGGAAAATAAGACTTTGTAAACCGTGTGGAGCAATTCTGACCAGTAAAAACATGACAAACCTTTACACTTTATATTTTAGTCAACTTTAGATTTAGTCACTCAACCTGTAGCTGGTGGCACATGTGACATTCCAGTTTGCTACCTGTTTCACCTACAGGATTGGGACACCTGTCGGAGGAAAAAAAATGAAGATGTACTTTTGCGAGATCCTGACAGACTTTTTTTTCCCCTGCATTTAGGGTACATCCATCGTTACCCGTGAAGCTGTCCAGAGTACTGCAGTTGGTTGTTAATGAATTCAACCAAGACTGTCAGGTCAGAGTACACCTTGCAATGAGTGTGTCCCCTTGCTGAAGAACTCTCTTCAGATGTCTTTCACTTATATAAAAATCGTGTCGTGTCTATGGCCAAGCAGTGATTTAATGTCTTTATAGTTTAGGCCAAGCTCAAACTAAAATCTATGAATCTCTCCCACGGGTGTGCGTCCTCCATCACTGTGATTGTTTCCAAGGTTTCAGTACTGACCTGGAGGTGCATGGACTTTAAACTTTTGCGGGATCTTGCAAAAATACGTCTTCATTTATTTTTTTTTCTCCAGTGTCTCTTGTGAGGCTTCATACAATACTTTCCTTAAGCCAAAAAAACCCCCCTTAAGATTATAGTAGAATAAATCTAATGATATTTAGTCGACTCAAACTAAAAGTATTTAGATGCCTAAATTATGACTAAAATTAAATCCAAATTTAAATCAAATTTAAATCAAAATTTTCTGTCCAAACTAACACTGGTTTGTATATATCTAATAAAGAAAAGTGCTGGTGCTTAGGCCTGATGGGGGGATGAACTTAGGCTGCCGGGCTTGTAATGCACTTCTGATAAATGCTACATTCTCCAGTCTTCCAGGAAAACACACCATACTTGGTCTGCCTTCACGCTAAATGGGACACGCTGAGCTCACGTCTCAGGAGCCTCAGTGGAAGTAGGAGAGAAGTAAGGAGAGATTAAAAATGATACATCAGGAAATCCACACAGCTTTCTGATATGTACAAATTGAAATGTGTGTTGAAGAGTAGAATATGAGGAGGAGGCACAGCTCCTGTTCTCCTTTACCCCTCCTATCATCCCTTTGCACTTCTACAGTCCTGCAGCCCAACAACCACACTGACACTCGTGTCCTTCAGCAGCTTATTGTAAACCTCATAAAACAGGACGAGGTGAGAGATGGATAGTGATCACCTGTCCTCCTTTCCACTGCAGGCTGGCTGGCTGACTGACTGACTGACTGACTGACTGACTGACTGACTACCAACCATCAGTTGGAAAAACCACATTTCTACATTCTCAGTTCTTACAGGGATGTGCAGAGCTCTTATGATGATCTTTTTTAATTTAACTTGTCTTTCCATGATGTGTCTCAGTGCGAGTTCTGCTTGACCAGCATGCCTCACTCCAGCCAGCAGCAGCTTCATATGAGCACGTTCAGCAAGGGTGGCCCAAACTGTGATGGCAAGTCCACCTTCGGGGTGGTCTACTGTGGCAGAGCAAGGTTTTGGTTTTGGATTACTCATAGTTTCAGACGTTCTAACCGTTATTTTGCTGTAGTTATTATTGTGTTACATTAGATTATATGACACATTTTGGCCTACATTCTCACACTGCTGCACAGCTAAACTGCCCTCCAAGGCGTTTTGTAGAAAGATGAACTGGCACAGATACTTAAAAATGCATCCACAAAGATGCACAAAAACTAATTTCTCACACACACACACACACATGCGCGCACACACAGTATACCCTCCCCCATACCATATCCAGAAAAATTGGCTTCATTTGCATGGTAAGCAGCTCATAAAAGTCCCGTGCCTGCTTGAGCTGCATAACAGTTTTTTTTCCCTCTCCCTGCCTAAAGCACTAAACCTGGAATAAAGCATCAGCTGATGCTCACTTCTAAGAGGAATCTCAGGCATTTCACAGAGCGCAGTCAGAGGCGGCTCTCTGGGGAAGTCGACAAGACTGTTGTTTTTTTCCTGCCTTGGCAGAAGTATGTTTTCAGTGTTGTCAGCAGGATTGTGCAGAGACGGCCAAGTTAAATTTCTTGAAACTTTTTTTAGAGTTGGGTCATGAGCAAAGGAAGATCCCATAAAATATTTGGCCTTGGTGATTAGTGATTATATTCTGAGTGCCTTTCTTTTCTGTCAACAGAATTATGCAACAACTTACCAGGCTGAATTATGAAACTTGGAAGCTGTGGCAAATAAACGACACCAATAAACATCACTATCGTTAACATTATTAAAATAGACCATTGGCCCTGATAGAAGATGATCTTTGGGTGCCTTTTACATTTGTCTGCTTGTCTTTAAGCAGAATTATGTTAAAACTACGAGCTTAATTGAATGGAATGAAACTTTCTTGTATAAACAGTTATAAATGTCCAAAAATACAGAGTATAGAGGAACAAAGTCGCAGCAGCCACGAAACAAATAATGGCCACATCTTATGGAAACGTACAGATATAAAATACATAAAAAATAACTAGACTATCGTGTCTTAGAACTGATTCTAAAAGTATTTGTTTCCTTTCTAGGAAAGGAAACAGGCTTTCACTTGTACTTTTGGGGAGGATTGGTTCTGAGGCACGTTTTGCTGAACTTGTTGGTTTGCAGAGATTTAGTTGGTTGAGCCCTCCAGTGAATGCAGCTGTGTTGGTGCTTGTTTCCATGTTTGTCATGGTTATCAACCTGTGTCTCTAATATCTGATACACAACCGTGGAAATGCCACCAGGCTCCTTATGGTTTCATGGTTTGTTAAAACTATGGAGTGGCTGGAAGCTCCAACAGGATAATAGTCTTTTTTACTTTGTTGGAGAAGCTTTTCAGTTTTTATGCCATCGCAGACGGGGTGCAGTCTGATTAAAAGAACTGCGCAGGACTACTTAAACTGTTCAAGGGCTTCATTCTCACCTCAGTACATTACGCAACGAGCCTGGCTCCATAAACAACACACACCTAATGTTTCATTAAGGCAACATTATGGAAAAGGAGCATTAGCTGTGTGGGACCACAAAGAAGCTCTTTGTGTACCAGTGTGTTTCACACACAGCATTCAGAGAGGAGCAGACAACACAGCAGTCACACTAACATTTACCCTTCACTCTGCCCTTGTTACTGCCCAAGCAGGCACAGAAAGGAGCCTTTATTTGTGTGTGTGTGTGTGTGTGTGTGTGTGTGTGCGTGTGCGTGTGCGTGTGCGTGCAGGTCTGGCTGGCCTCTCTATGAGAGCGTGCTATATGTGTTTTGCAAAATCGTCTCTGCTGCCCTTCCTTTAAGAGCACTGCCTTTAATATTCTTTAGGTACAACGGCTGACTGCTTCTCAGAAAAAGAGCTGCTTTATGAGGAAGAGGATTATGGCGCAGGTTTCTAGAGGAAGAAAGACAGAGAGGGTGTGTGTGTGTGTGTGTGTGTGTGTGTGATTGTTAGTGGGACTTGAACATGTTAAGTTTTTTTTTTTTCCGACATGTAAAAGAGAGAGAGAAACATTTGTGTTAAAATCCATTAAAGCTTTACACCTGAGCAATATTAATGTCATCAATGCCCACAGTTTGTGTGCCAGGCATACAACAGTAAGTATGGTGTAGCGTGTGTGTGTGTGTGTGTGTGTGTGTATGTTGAATGGGCCCAACATGCCAGTCACGCCTTCAAAGCCAGACAAAGAGAAAGTGGTGGCTGTACAGGTGTGTTTACATTCAGTGGGAGGTTATTCTTTTTTTCTTGTTTTATTTGAATACATTTGAATACTGGACTATACAGTTTATTGTTGAGATCTCTCACACTGATGACCCCAGCCTATATTCCATTGTTGTTTGGGCTCAGTGCCATGTTATTCAGTTTCAGCTGTACAGACTGGAGCACTCTGGCACCAAACACACCAACTATCTGTGGAGTGTTCCTGCAGCTGCTGTTCTTCCTGTTACTGTCTACTGTATGTTCATGTAAAGATTTGGACACAAACATGACTCTGGCTAATTGCTGTTCACTAGTTTATTAATTTCTACACATCAGTCAGGTAATTGAGTAAATAATCAACACATTGATCAGTAATGAAAATAATAATTATTTATAATCCTCAAGGTGACAGAATGGTTAAATAAAACATGTTCATTTCCAGCTACATAATTTTTTGTATTCTTACTCTACTGGAGTAGCTTTGCATTATTCATCAAATAATAAAAGGCAGAATAGGCCCACTATAAGCCATACTTTTACTTTTGAACCTTAAATACATTTTGTGACAACATTCTCTATTAAGGCATACATTTACTGTTAAACGCACTTTAAAGCAATTAGTTAAGTTGCATATTAGCTCTATATTAGTCACTATAGAGCATGTATCAATGCATATTTTTGCATGAACACATGCTACAACTAGTAGTCCATTAACTTTCCCTCAATAAACTTCTAACTTTGCTTAATAAATATCAGACTAATAACAGACTGATCTGTAGTGAGAGTAGGGAGCAGGTGGAGGAGAGGTGGAGGTATGCTCTGGAGAGAAGAGGAATGAAAGTCAGTAGAAGCAAGACAGAATACATGTGTGTGAATGAGAGAGAGACAGGTGGAAAGGTGAACATGCAAGTAGCAGAGGTAGTGAAGGTGGATGAGTTTAAATACCTGGGGTCAACCATCCAAAGCAACAGACGGTGCACAAGAGAGGTGAAGAAGAGAGTGCAGGCAGGGTGGAGTGGGTGGAGACGAGTGTCAGGGGTGATTTGTGACAGAAGGAGAGCAGCAAGAGTGAAAGGGAAGGTTTAAAGATGGTAATGAGACCTGATGTGATGTTTGGTTTGGAGACGGTGGCACTGACACAAAGACAGGAGGCTGAGCTGAAGATGTTACGATTCTGATTGGGAGTGAACAGGATGGACAGGATTAGAAATGAGTACTTCAGAGGGACAGCTCAAAGTTAGAGAGGCTGAGATGGTTTGGACATGTGCAGAGGAGGGAGAGTGGAGGATGAAGATGGAGCTGCCAGGCAGGAGGAAAAGAGGAAGACCTCAGAGAAGATTCATTGATGTAGTGAAGGAGGACATGCAGAAGGTTGGTGTGACAGAGGAGGATGCTGAGATAGGGTGAGATGGAGGCAGATGATCTGCATTGGCACCCCCTAAAGGGAGCAGCCAGAAGAAGAGGAAGAAGGAGGAGGAGGAGGAGGAGGAGGATATTTGTTTTCATGAGTGAAGTTAATCAGCAGGGCAACCACCTACTTGGCTCCAGTGTATAAACTTTAGGAGGAGACGAGGCTTCTCATGTCAGCAATGTTGGTGTTGATGTTTGCCATTGTGGTCAATTCCTCCATTCTCTTGTGTGCAGCTTATCCAAAATCTCTCCCTCTCCCCTGAGAGCACCAGAGCCCATCCTCCCTCCAGCTCTCATAGCAGCCATCTGTCGGTCCATGGCTGACTGTCTGCATCCCTCTCCCACTACTAATTCTAATAATAGCTTGTTTTTGTGCCATAATGCTGCTGGCCATGGTTCTACTCCATGAGAGTCCAAATATTTGTCTTTCTCCTCATTGCTTGAAGTTTGAACAACTGACTGACTGCTGTGTTTGGCCAGTCTGCCTTCTCTGCACCTCTTCAGACTTCTGTATCTTGATCGTGATTAGCTGGTTGACTGGCATGTGAATGTCTTATAGCAACCATTCTGTTAAATATGTAGATCAAGGTAGATCATCACACACTGCTCCAACACTGTGCTTCAGAAAGCTGATGTGACAGGGCACAAAACTGTACACATCAGAGTGTGTTGAATCTGAGTGCTCTGAGTTTGACTTCATGACTATAGTTGATTGGATCTGGCTGTCAGATCAGATCCTTTTAGGGAGAAAGGGTAAAAGTGAGGGTAAATTAGGAAAGTTACTGTTATGTATTAGCAGAGTGATGTCTTCAGACTATCCCATTCTTAAGAGCATTTAAAACCTCAGCACCTATTCAGTGCCTTGTGTGTGAAGCTGTTGGGATACTTGGTGGGATGGGTTAATACTCTCTTGGACTGATTAATAATGTAATCATTTTAACACTGAATTTATCAAGTGATGATGTGGTGCAGCTGTTTGTATCTGGCACTTAAAAGTTACTGCCTGAAAATTGGATAATGGAGCAATATAATCCTCTGCCTCTCAAATTAGTTACTTATTTTGTGAATGGACACTTAGTCTTGAGCTGTCAGTAGTGCTTGTTCTGGTCCACAGCATCGGTGAGCTCAGACTAGCGGCATATGAACCAGTTCTTTACTTGCTTCAGGTTCTGTTTATAGTGACCCTCCAGCTTACAGTGCAAAGGAGGACTGCCACTGCCAGCTACAGTCTGGGATGGTGGAGTTGGAGTACATCCAACCCCAAGATCCTCTCTGGGGAAGCGGCTGAGAAGTATTGAAGGTTCCCATAGTGACATCGCCACCGAATAGGCCCACAGGGAAATGCAAAACAGGAGGGGCTGGGGCTTGCTAGTTAGAAGTGACTGACCTTTCAAAATAAGAGAAGGGAGTAATGGGATTGTTCACTAAATCAGGAAAAAGAGAGGGAAAAACAAGTCGCCAAATATACAGCTGTGGTCAGAAGGTTACATCCACTCATCATAGGCATGAATGTCAGGGTGATTTTGGGTTGTTAATGATTTCTTTGAACTGTTCTTTTTCCAGTGTGGAATGATCGTACACCATAGATCATTAACGACTGTAAAAACAAGAATTGGGTGCACAAGTTTGAATTTTAGATTTTCTCTAACCCAGACTGGGTCAAAATTATACATACAGACTCAAATATGTACATATATTCACTTAAATCTTTTAATAATTGGTTCTGAAGGTTCCACAATATCTTTTAACTTGACAAGACTCGGGCTTATTGACTTCTCATTAGTGATACATACACCCCCACTGGGTGTGACTATTACATTTATTGTGGTGTACACTGAGCTTGTGGTATGTGGTGTCCAAGCAAGTAGGCGTGCCAATCGTCCTAGAGATATCCAGAGAGGCTGTGCCATGTGACGATGACTGGCTCACAAAAGCATGCAGTAAGACAATAACATTAGGTGAGTGGGCTCATTAAAATGATGTGGTTGAGTTTAGGTTGGTGTGAAGTGTCTGACAGTTAGACGCACACACACATGAAGATCCTGGAAAGTTAATTTTTAACATTGCTCTTACTGCCGCCTTCTCTTTCTAGGAAACTTGGACACTTGATTTTGCTGCTGCACTATTGGTTTGATTCTCAGAGTCAGCATTGTGCTTTTGGCAAGTCATCCTGTACTGGCAAGGCATATGATTAACAAGCTGTAAGGCCTGAGGGCTGTGTGTATCTGTTCTGTTCTCCAGTGACTGAAGAAAGAAATATGGAGCAGCTTTTGGCTTTGTTCAGTCACTCACACAGCATCAAACAAAAGATATGGCTGCCAGGGTGAGATTTATCTGGTTGGATGTGGAGATGAACCAGGGCTGGCTGGAAGCACTGCTAGATGTGGAGACAAAGTGTACCCAAATATGTGGAGAATTTACAGAGTTGTTGTTCAAAGTTAGATTTTTATTATGTTATTTGTATTTTTGGTTTCATTCCTCTCAATTATAGCACAAAATAACTAGATCCACTGCTAGGCATGTTAGCATCATGCTTTCAAGGAACTATGAAATTTCTACAGTGACCTGGGTCCTGTACTAGAAAGCAAGTTCAACACACCCAGGGTATCTTTGTTATCTGGATTCACTTAGCCTAACGTTGTCAATCAGGATAAGATGTCCCACGAAGCTGGTTGTCAACTCGATAAGTTAACCCAGGGTTTCCTTTCACGTTCACATGAGGTGTGGCGCTAGAAGCATCTGGCCAATCACAAACATGGATAAGATATAAGTCTACTGGCAACAGAGCAGCAGATTTTACAGCTGTTT
>VUQS01007933.1:15915-34398 GCA_015108495.1 Heterochromis multidens
CCTAAAAAGATTTAAAAAAAAAAAAAAAAAAATCACGGATGGCTCAAAGCTTTTGCAGAACACTGTATTATACATTATTTTGGTGTTTAAAGACGCATTAAGTATTTAATCAAAATGAAAGGAGGAGTTTAAACGGTTCTTTTACACAAGCAAGGAATAAAAACAAAGTTTGTCTGGATCTCGGATTAGGTTTAAAACATTTATGGAGTATTACTTATCACTTACTTATTAGCGAGAGTGCATTCATGTTGTCTTTACTGACGCAACTCAAAAGCAGACTTTATAGCACATGTATGAAAAGCTACAAACTGTATTTCACTAAGCTGCAGAGAGGGAAACGTTTCCCGGCCAGAACCAGAGGTTCGCTTTACTAAAGTGGGTTTTTTTCCTGGCTCTTCGTCCCTGATGACATCTGACAGTTACCCTACTAGTTAGCTTTAGCTTTCGCTGGACATGACTGTCTGCAGCTGAAAAAAGTCGGATAACTTCCGTAACAGTGAGCAGGTGCTTCACATGAAGCGTTAGGAAGTGAAATTCGGTAAAGTTACTTACTCATTTCTTTGGGCCGTTTTTGTCCAAACTGGGTGAAAGTTACTCCTACTTACGGCTGTCTCTCGGCCTGTTATGCTAGCTGCATAACGAAAGTCATGTGACAAAATCAGCTGATTCTCCTACGCTGGTTGGTCAAAGGTTGGCGCGAGGAGGGTATTACGGAGTTTTTTTAATTGATGCCTTAAAGTGCAGTCGGAAATACAGGCTCGTTAAAAATAATTTGATAAATCAGGCTGCTGGGGATCAGAGGAGAGATTTATGGTGAACCATGGCCGGTGAACGCATCAGTCTCGGGCTAATAAAACTGAGTACTTTATCATAAAATGCTGATAAGGACCTCCGACAATGGAAAGGCAGATGATTTAAGATAACAGTGAGCAGATACAAGAAAAGCCGACGGACTATTAACCAGATCAATAAGAGTGAATGGAAGCGTGTACATTCAGCCTCTCTGTCTGCTTCTCCCACCATCATCACGGCCAAATGGGAGCCAGTCTCTATGACAACGCAGTGCAGGCGGGGTTTGCCAGCTGGAGGCAGAGTCACTCAGTCCTCAGTGTGTATCGCCGCTCCAAACCTCCACACTGCATCACGCCCTGAGTGGAATGGAAGAAAAGGACAATAAAGAAAATGTATGTAGCTTCCTTTTTGCTTTTCCTCTTGTTTTGTTCTTTTAAGCAGCTCGTGCATTGTGACACATCTGCATGCTGCATTATTATTTCAATTAGAGCACGATGAAGAAAGATATACAAATATAGTTTGTGCAGCTGAGTCACTGACTGTTTGGATCAATAAAGCTATTGTTCCGGCCGATGCAACAGACTGCAACTCACCGCAGATTAAGACATCAGCACAGTGCAGGGATGAGGAGCCAGCGTTTATACACTTGTATCCTTACAATAATAAACTAAAAAACAGCTGTCTTTTGTAGCGCTATAGGCCTCATCCTGATCCGTATCCATCTCTATTGTTTCACAGGGGGAGTATATCGGAGAGATAAAAGGTGGGCTGCGGCCTTCAATGAAACTGATTGTGATGGGAATTGTTGACAAAAAAGCCAAGAGGTTAGTGCACACCTGTTTTTAATTTTAGGGGGGAAAGTGATTACATTATTACTAAGCTACTGTTTCTAAGCACATTTCAGGACAGCCAATGAAAATTTAGTGAGAAAGACGCTCATTTAAAGCAGCTGATGTCTGTGAGTGCTTATGCCAACCACCCAGCTAGTCCCTGTTTTGGGAAAATGTCTTTGCAATGCTAGTGCATTTCCTAATTAGGGTTAGTCTGTGAAATGTGCGTGGGAGAGGAGCAAATCCCATGAAATCTAAAGAGAGAGAGGAATTTTTTTTTTTCTTTTTTGGTTGATAACATCAGCTTGCTATTATTCCTTAGTCATCCAGTAGCCTGAGTGCAGTAAGAGTTAAAATAAATAAATAAATACAACAGACTTCACAGTAACATTAAGTACAAAATGAACTGTGACACACTTTTTTATGTCAAGAAAGTTTTTTTTGGCTGAAGTATCTTTGAGGGTTTTAAGGTCAAATGCTGTGGAGATACAACCTAGTTGTCCTTTTAGATCCTTTTATCTTCATTTCATGTCTCACTAGATTCAAAGTTACCAGAGATTTCCTTAGCTTTACTAACACAGTGCTAAAATACTGCATCCTGACAGTAAATACCCACCCCCAAAAAAAAGTCACTGCAGAAGTTTGTTGTTGTTTTTCCACTTGTAAAGTAATTACAGATTTGACATGAATGTAACTATAACTAAATAATATATAACTAATATTTAACTAATGTAACTAAGGATATTATACAATCTCCTGCAGGAATTAACCAGCATGCCTTTTGCCTAGATAGTCAAAATCATGTGTTAAAATGTTCTAACACTAATCAAGACACTATGTAATTCAGGAGTGGGCAATTAATTTTCCCAAGGGGGCACATGAGAAACTGGAGGGCCACGCCGATAAACTGAAATCAATTCTGCTCAATACTAATTTTATCTCTTTAAATGGACTGGTTCTTGTATAGCACTTTTCTACTTGAGCACTCAAAACACTTTATACCACACAGCTCATTCACCCATTCACACACACATTCATACAAGCACCTTTTTCTGCATCTAAGTGTTTTCTATCTTGGGGCTCAGCATCTTGCCCAAGGCTACTTTGGCATGCAGACTGGAGCAGCCATCGAACCACCAAAGTTCCGATTAGTAGATAACCTGCTCTACCTCCTGAGCTACAGCCACTGGTGCGACCCTCAACAACAGTCCCAGCTTCTGGCCTTGTGGCCACTTGGGAAAATTAATTGCCCACCCCTGATATAATTTGTCATTCAGTCCTCTTTAAATGCCTCATTGACAAACTACAGTTGTGATGAAGACCAGAAGATGTCACTGTTCTGTTGATAACCGAGGTGCTTCCCTGATGACAGAAAATCTGTCACTCCTTTCTTTAAACAGTGTCTTTGTTTATGTCTGATCTCTGTTTCTGCAGCATTGAGGTGACTCTTTCCACTAAACCACAAGAAGAGGAAACAGAGGGTGATGTGGGTCTGCAGCTAAAGGTCAGCTTTAGAGATAAGGCTGTCCAACGAAATGCTCGCTTGGATGGAAAATGGGGTCCTTCTGAAAATACTCTCTCCTTCTTTCCTTTTGCACCTGGAGAATCCTTCAAGGTACTTTTATGATTTCTGATCCCTTTGCCTTTAGACTTTATGCATTAAGGTGGCACTCTTTCGTGAAGCAAGTGACAAGTTCAATAAGCTTCAGCTCCTGCAATGGCAACGTGAACTCAAGTTGTCCAAGTTCAGCCTGGGAAACAGCAAAGTCCATCCACATATTTCATAGTGCTGCACCAAAAAGTGAGAGTAGAACATGGTTTACATGGTTACACAGTTTTATCTTGTTTTTTCTTGTTCAAGCTGGTGCCATAACAACTTTGTATCTTGGCTCGTAGTAATGTGTATGATCTGGAAGTTACTTTTACCTTCATTTTGCATAATAAGCATTTAAAGCTGCACTATAAGCAACTTGTGTGTGTTTTGCTGCCCCAGTAACAAGTTACTGCTTGCCACTGTTTCCCCAGTAAGAGAGACTGTGAGAGAGGATATAACTGGTAGAAAGTAATGCCCGTTATGCTTCTGCTCTGAATTTCCTGCATCATAAAACATTTACAAAAGATGTTTGTGTAAGACTTTAAGTCCTGTTGCATGGTTATAATAATGAATGAGAACTGGGCACTGAAGCCAAAGATGGCAACTGCTCACTTGAATAATAACTGCTCTCCAATAAATGTTTTCTAGCTTCCAGGTTTGCTCATGGTGGTGGCCTATAAAACATACGCTGTGGTCCACAGGGCCCATTTCCATTACAATACTGGCAGAAAGGCTAAGTGCCAGTCCTGAATATGATGGATATTTTAAGAATAACTGGACAATGGATCCTCCCCAGATCTGGTGCTTGAGAGGTGTGATATATATAAAATCTCCACAGATTAAAAATTAATAGCAGAAAGCATAAAAACCTAACTGGTTTGCAGTTGCAGATATCCTGTCAACAGTTTTCCACATAGTTTTACAGTATCTAATAAGGTTGCATGGGATTTTTTTCCCCCTGTAATATCATGAATGACAGCTGGGAAAAATTGTTTGCAACTGATCCAGCTTTCTAATCCGTCGGTGGCTTACACATCCAAAGGTCTTCCTCGTTCCGGCCTTTACTTACTGTTTCTTGGCGCAGTACTGCTCCCAGCTGTCAGTTAGTGCAAAAAGAAGTAACCATTGTGTCACTGCATCCTTGTGCATACATAATGTACAAAACAAAATAGGTCCTACTAACAAAAATAATTCTCTATGGTGCAGCTAGTGGCCAAACACTCTAGTGCCTAGAAAGTTATAATAAATAGATTTAAATGTATCAGTGTCAGCATGTTAGCAGAAGCCATTTTCTATGAATGGGACTCCTTGTGTTGATTTCTCTGTTGCAGCCTCAGTTTATGCTTTAGGCTGTTGTATATTTTCACATAAACTTACATGTAAAAAACAAACTTTGACTGACTCTACATTTTCTTAGATGGAGATAGTTTGCGAACACCAGCAGTTTCGTATCTTGGTGGATGGACAGCCTCTGTGCGGCTTCACCCACCGGATCTCCCAGCTCGCCTCCCTCAGAGCCTTACGAGTCTTTGGCGATCTACAGCTCACCAAGGTGGCCTAACACCAGCGCCTCATCCACAGATAGCTAACCTGAGGGTGCCCTGGGACAGTATACTATACAGTACATAAGATTAGAATAGACCTACTTTCTGAGTGCATAAATTTCCCCATGAGGGGGATGTTGTGTTTCCATTTTCAGACAAAGTTACACCTGCCTCGTAATCACGTGTTAAGACAAAGTGCCTTCACTAAGATTACCTGTCTGGAGACTTGAAGATCTTGACTGAATGTAACAGTCATCAATCTCTCAAATCAAATGAGGAATGTGATTTTAACTGAAGTGAATTAAGTTATAAACAATGCGATCTGATACTATTTTTCCCTAATGAACATTTGTACAAATATGATGTGTTACTTCAAAAATGAAGTCTTTTTGATCTAAGAAAAAGAGATTTCAGGCATTTCGTCGTTGATTTCTCTGGGGTTAACCTTTGAAAGCACTTATGCTTACGAACGCCTGCATGAAGATGAATGTTTCCGAAGCTGAATACCTAACAAAGATTGTCATTCTGTGCCCAACTAAGTACTGTAACAGGCGTAGTAATGTAAAAATAAAAATTTAGCCTCCATTAGTGCATGCCAGTGTCACAGTGTGCTTGTGTCCTGACTAAAAACAACGCTGGAAGGATTAGATCATGTCAAACTTTCTGTTTTTACACCATTGCCAACTTTGGCTTTGAAACCACCCACCGATTTGTGTGCTTCATTTACAACTAGCACTTTTTATGTGAATGTTTCATACTGACTTTAATTCACTGCAATAAATCACCTTTGTTGTTATGTTTTTGTTTGCCTGGATTTTTTCCAAAACACAGCATCATCTCTATAGCATTATATATAATATTCCTGGGGAAACTGCGTCATAAGTCCCATGGAATCAGGCTCTAAAACTACGCCACATCAGCTTGAGTCATTCAGATAAAGGCTTGACTCAGCTTGCTGAGTGGGAGAGTCTGTCTATGATTCCTGGGAGTGCCTCATGTAGCCAGCCTGAACTAAAGTGATGATTGTGACAAGTACCTCTTGAGGCTTTTCTAGTCTGTACTTGTGTTGAACTTCCCCTTGATGTCATACCCTTTACTTAAGAAAAAATACCATTGAACAACAGCTCACTCTTTAGGGACTGCCAGGTTAGATTTATGACTTTTTAAGGAATTTTGGCACCACATAGAATGTAATTTAACACCTATTTCATGATCATGTGAGCCAAAGCATGAAGCTATAACTGAAATCCAGTGAAAACGACATCCTTTATAATTGTTTCCCAGCAGTATGTGACTTTAAAATTGTGGACCTGAACAAGCAGGAAAAATGAAGGATGGGGTTACCAATAAAAAGGACTGATTAGTCAAGCTTTGATAAAATACACACCCATGATACCATGAACTTCCTCTAAACCTATAGTAACTATGCTTCATACAAGTTTTATGGTGCTGAAAGAAAAAGGACTGAACTGGTTCCAGAAGCACAGTGCACTTGCACAAGAGTCATGCTTTCAGTTTCTTATATGTATGCAACATCTTCCAACAGTATGCAACAGGACGCATACACATACACATATATGTAATTAAGTTTATTAGATTGAACACAGTTTAATACTTTCTAGAGCCTTTCTTGAAGGCATCAAAGGCCAAAGTTCTTGTTCAGGCAAAAATGTGTTTCTTTGTTTGTTTTGTTTTTTTTTACTAATATCATATGATGCATGAGTAGATTGTTTTTCAGTGTTGCATCAAGTCAAGATGGAGTAAGTTTAATTATTTATTACACGGGTAGTTTAATCCAGTGATTCACAAAGTGGGGGTTGGACCTTCTTCACTGAGTCACAAAAGTAAAGCTGAGGCGTTCTGAAACTGTTAAAGCAGTTTGTTTTCCTCTTAAGGCCTTAAACTATTATTCAAATGAGATAATTTGAGATGTTCATCACATAAAAATGTCTCTCATAGACCTCTGAAAGTTGGTAATGACTACACATCATTTTTGTAAGGAATTATAAGTTAAAAATGTTGGAAACCACTGTTTTAATAGTGTTTGCTTTAAATAGTGATTTCTATTTAAGATGTTTTTAAGAAAAAATCTTCAACTGTAAACCAGTAAAATTTCAAAGTACCAAATACTACCCCAGTTCCAACAAAAGGGGGCGTTGTGTAAAATGTAAATAAAAACAGAATGCAATGATTTGCAAATCTCATAAAGCCAAATTTTATTCTCAATAGAACATGGAAAACATATCATATGTTTAAACTGAGAAAATTTACCATTTTAAGAAAAATGCTGGCTTATTTTGAATTTTATGGCGGCAACAAATCTCAAAAAAGTTGGGGCAGGGCCATGATTACCACCGTGTAGCATCTCCTCGTCTTTTAACAACAGTCCATAAACGTCTGGGAACTGAGGAGACCAGCTGCTCGTCTGATTCTAGGATTCTTGCTGCTCAACAGTCCTTTGTTCTATTTTTAGTTTCATGATGCGTCAAATGTTTTCTGTTGTTGAAAGGTCTGGACCAGCACCCAGATTCTTCTATATTAAGCCATGCTGTTGTAATAGATTCAGTATGCGGTTCAGCATTGTCTTGCTGAGGTCTTCCCTGAAAAATACAACGTCTGGACAGGAGCACATGTTGCTCTAAAAGCTGTATACACACTTCAGTATTGATGGTGCCTTTCCAGATGTGCAAGCTGCCAGTTCCATTGGGACTAATGAGCCCCCATACCATCAGAGATGCAGGCCTTTGAAGTGAGCACTGATAACAAGCTGGATGGTCCCTCTCCTCTTTAGTCTGGAGGACACGACATCCATGTTTTCCCAAAAGAATTCCCAAATTTCAATTCGTCTGACCACACAACAGTTTTCCAGTTTTCCTCAGTCCATTTTAAATGAGTTTTGGCCCACAGTAGATGGTGGCGTTTAAGGATCGTGGTCACATTTGGCTTCTTCTTTGTATGATGGAACTTTAACCTGCATTTGTGGATGGCACACTGAACTTTGTTCATAGATGATTTCTGGTGATTTCTGGAAGTGTTCCTGAGCCCATGCCATGATTTCTATGACAGAATCATGCCTGTTTCTAATGCAGTACCACCTGAGGGCCCAAACATCACGGGCATCCGATAGTGATTTTCAGCAGAGATTTCTCCAGATTCTCTAAATCTTTTGATCTTTTGACTGTAGATGATGAGATATTCAGTCTTCACAATTTAACGCTGAGAAAAATTATTTTGAAATTGTTTCACAATTTGTGGCCCCATTTCTCTTTTTGCAGAATGGTGAACCTCTGCACATCTTCACTTCTGCCTCTCTAAACTGCTCTTTTTATACCCAATCATGTTACTTACCTATTGCCAATTAGACTTAAAGACTTACTTTGGAACAGGAGGAGGGGGTGTAAAGTAGAAAATGGAATTGAGAGAAAAAAACACAGTAGTTGAGTAAATGTACTTTTCACCACTTTGTTGAATGAAATTAATCATGAGACGTAAAGTTCAGATGATTATTGTTGTTTAAATTATTCATATTTTATTAACACATAATAAAGTTTAACTTAACAGACTGATCACAAGATAAACTGCTACAACTTTCAAAACCTCCGTTCACAAACTCACAAAGACACAACAATCAAACCAAAAATCAAATTTTAGACACTAATGTACAGAAATGTTATGGACCCACTAGCTTTGATGCTACTGCACATTCTCTGAATGTGTAAATTAAGTGTTTTTCATATGTTGAAACAGTAAAGTTTTAACATGAGTCGATGCTCCTATGTCTGTGATCTTATTGCATCTATCCAGTCCATCTTCTCCTGGTGAGTTGGCGCCTGGATGAAGTAACGTGTGTCTGTCTGTGTGATAATTTTAAACAAGTTGCCTTGAATGTTGCCTTTAACACCTGCATGGGAGGAGAAAATAGGGTCAGCAAAGTGCATCTGCATGGACATATTAAACCTGGTTTGGATGGCAAATAAAACAGACAAAGAAGTGAAAAAAGCTGAAACATACTTTTAGCTTTTTGACTTGATTGATTGGTCATTTTAGTGTTGAATAATATAAACATAGGATGAATTTTATTAGGAGCACAGGTCTGTGACTGGATCACATGGAAACATTAAACTATTAGTCTGGTGATACACATTAATATCACAGATACGTTGATATCATTGATACACAGATACTTGTTAGTAGGAGCAAGTCTGCAGCATCAGTGAAAACATTCACCTCTTCAGTCTTTATCTCCAAAAATAACTAAAACTTCCCAAACATAATCTCATTCAAACTACGTATTTCTGATAGTTTTTGTAATTGTTTGACAAAGTAAAATTAGATATTAGAGGGTGACTCACCTGAGGGAACTCCATTGTCTTCTAGAGAAGACACCAGGCACCCTCGCAGTGAGAAACCACCAACGGGGCTGATGTCATCCTGCCAAATGACATAAGACAGGAAGTGGATCAGACTGAGTCAGCCATGTAGAAGAATTACGGATAATTATGAGTAATCACATCGTTTCAAACACATGAAAACACAACAGTTTGGGCAGGTATGCAATCAGTTTGGTTCCTCTTATTGAACATATTAAAAGTTATATATGTTTCATCCTTCAGCTGATTTTGATTATTGTATTTTCTCTCATGTCGTTTTTTCTCTTTAGCACTGACTGTGCACTCACCTTGGTTGGATCATAATAGTGAAGGAAAGCAGGTTCTGAACGCAAAACAAACAGCCTCACTTTCCAGTTCTTTCTTCTGTGTCCCTGCGTTTAAAGATTAACAAAGTGTTAGTTTGACTAATTCGTTTAAACACGACGCAAACAAATGACAACACCTTCAAGTCAAAGTGCATGCAGATGGTGCAACTCTCATTTCTGAGCTGCTATCACTAGTGCTGATGAATGTTAATGAATTTCAGAATTTATTTTGTTCAGGCTATTGTGCAACTTCTTTTCAGTAAGTGTTCAAATGGTCCAAAAGTTGTTATGGCTTTTATGTGACCAATAAAGCCATATCAAATCATTTATTAACCATTAAAATTAATATTTATAACTTAGAAGTCATTTCCTTATATAAAAATTAGTAAATGTTATTGTTTTTAGTATCATAACACATCATTAATCCAGTTTTTTTTTTACCTGTTTAAGCAGATATCCTCTCTTTATCACCTTCCCACTTAGCTCCAAGGCAGACAGCGACGTCTCTGCCTTCACACTGCCTCTCTTCTTTAAACTGTCAGACTGTAATAAATCACAAAATAGGTTCTAAACCAAGAAAACTTTCAAGTTTTCATTTACTGTCTTAGACAAATGTGATGAGTTAATTAACACTAAAAAGCCATGCTCAGTGTTTAGATCCTGTCAGGTTGCCATTATCCAGCAGTACATACAAAGCTGTACAGAGCAGTGGAGTCATCCATGAATTGCTCGCTGAGGCCGGCAGTGCGGAGCGCCTCCACGCTCTTCAGGCCAACAGTCCGCAGGAAACCCTCCTCCAGCAGGGCCGAGGCCAGCGTCGCAGCCTCCATACGGGTAAGTGCCAGCTGCATGAAGACCAACCAGTCCACCACTGCTGACCCTGCAGGTGTATCACACATCCAAATATATAAGTACACCCATAGTATCTTATGATACTACTGCCCAGTATGAGCCTGAAAACATTACTGGACTGGATTTTTTTCCAATTATAATTTGTAATCATTGTATTATACTTTGCATTATCTTTGTAAACATTGTTTTAAGGCATTTGTTATTTAAAAGTCACTTTCATTTCAAAGGTGCATCTTGTTTCACTTGCTTCACACATGTTTCAGAGGCTCACCTGAGAAGCAGTTACTGTAAGTGCTGCCCTGCTCCATGTGGCTGCTCAGTTTGATGCCGCTGTGCACATCATACATGGAGTCCAACACCTTGCTTTGAGAAAGAGGACGAAACAAGCGTGAGACATTTGGAAAGATATACTGATATACTGAATAAAGTCTTAGACAAACAGGAGGCAGTAAAAACTTGTGGGCAGGAGGATTTTTATGAGCAGGATTTACCTCAGGTCAATGTTGTGCAACTGGGATTCAGTGGGGTCTGACTGGTTTGTCTTGGACTTGCCATCAGTTGTTTGCAGGTTGTTGACCGCAGCAGTGATATCAGCTGCCCACTCATCTCTCTCCTCCCTGGAACAAGCCTCCAAATAGTGATCCACCCCATGCTTTGTCTGGAGCTTCAACACCAACTATTAGAAAAAACAACAAGGAGATGGATGTTCACCTTTATTAGTGCCAAAAGAAAAGAAAAGAAAAGAAAAGAAAAGAAAAGAAAAGAAGCTGTTCTTGGCAGATGATGGCAATCAGTTCCAGACAAAAAAGAAACCTGGGGCAATAAATGATCTCTTTGAGTGAGGTGTAAAGCCTCACCTGGAGAAACACACCTTTAGAGTGGTTTCTAGCTATAAAGAAATGAACAGAGGAAAAGACTGGCTAGAAAATGATAGAGACAATAACTGGGAACTATCACATAAAAAATACAATATTCTACATGGGAGTTTTTTTAATAGTTCTTACAGTAATTTTTTTACCCTTTAACATGAAAGTTTGTAAAATTGTTTTGGCTTGAACATCAGATGGAAAAAGGCATTTGTCTGTATTCAAGCGTTCTAAGCTGTTAAATTTAATCTACATATGTACTATAACAGGAATAACAGAAATATGTTGTTTTAAACCTATTTTGTAATCTTTTGCATCTCATGTTACTCTTTCTCTCATTTTGTTTTTAGAACCCAGTCTACAATAACCTACCGGTCGATTTTCATACTCCAAGAAAGGACACGTTATCACACAGTCCTTCAGCAGGATTTTCCCTCGCTGGCATGAGTCCCTTTTACCGCCTTCATATTTATAATACAGCAGCTTGTCTGGGGTTAGCACAAACCAGCGTGCCTTCCAGTTGTGTACAACATGACCCTGTGAAGAGATGAAATCCAAAGTTATTAAAGTTATTAATCACACGCTATACACCAGACAGTGACTCAGTGAAATCTATCTTACCCTTTTCACTAGAAATCCCTCTCGAAGAACAGTGATTTTCTTGTCTGTATCCATGCTCCTCAGTGTGATCTTGGCAACTGAGCTTTGCCTGTTCATGCAAGCTCAGGTTTTGAATGTAGAGGGTAAATGTGTCACCCGGCCTACACCCACATTCACACCCACACAGGTAGCTTGCTCAACACAGTGTGAGCAATCACATATGCTGCAGTTTCTACTCACTATCACATGAGGGTGCTCTGACTCACTTAAGAGACTGGGTGAGGATGTTTTCTAATGACTGGCATGGCATACACATGGCATCCACAAGACTTAGTTCTCCATCAGTTCTAGTATGTGAAAAATTCAGATTTGGGAAATGTGACCGTAGGGAACATCCTCCAGATGGACCGGAGAATTTTATCCCATTATGATGAAAAAAAAAACACCAGCTGGTGGTCCACCACAGCTCCCCTCTTCTGCAACAGCTGTACCCAATAGGAGGAGAGATGGGTTCAAGTCTCCTTCAGATGTTTATTACTGCACAGTGCACATCTACCCAGTTAATGAGACTCCAAGAAAGAAGTATTTTTACTCAGACCTCTGCTTCTGCAACCATCTGTGGCCCTGTTTGCTTTATCTCCTTTTCCTGCTTCCTGATTCTCACAAAATGTAAAAGAAAAATAATTTCAAAAGAGGGTGTGATTCTTACTTTTAACTGAAAAAAGTTTTGCATCCTCTCATCTTCTCTGATAACTTTTGTGGTGCTTTGGAATAAATGAATTAAAATAATAATGTTGGTTGTACTTACTCAGTTTAAGTTAGATTTGTTATGTGTGCTGTAATTTTCTAATGAGCAGAACATGATCAAATTTAGTAAAGTACAAAATTAACATTATGTTCTAAAATGGGAGTCAAAACTGAGATAAATATACAATACATACAATATATTGGATATTAAATACTATAAAATGATATTGTTTTATCTATTTATGGAAATATTGTATTAATAACAAAGTGACCTTCAAGATTTCACATCTAATTGACCCTGATGAAGATGTTTTGGGAAAGATTTAAGCAAAGCCTGCGTTTGTTTGTTTGTTTGTTTGTTTGTTTGGGTATCTGGGAAACAAACAACAAAGTTTCAAAGGCTTAAAGTATTTTACATTTTATTTAAACTTGAAAGGACTCATCGAAAACGGGCCTTGATCTCTTCTGGCTTATACAAAGTTTTTTTGTTTGTATTCCTTCTTCTTTCAGCTGCTTACCTCAGAGGTCTCCACAGCAGATCATCTGCCTCCATCTCAGCCTATACCTAACATCCTCCTCTGTCACACCAACCCTCTGCATGTCCTCCTTCACTACATCCATGAGACTTCTCTGTGGTCTTCCTCTTTTCCTCCTGCCTGGCAGCTCCATCTTCAACATCCATGTTCCAATATCCAAACCATCTCGGCCTTGTCTCTCTAACTTTGTCTCCAAACCGCTCACCTGAGCTGTCCGTCTGATGAACTCGTTTCTAATCTCGTCCATCCTGGTCACTCCCAGTGAAAATCTTAACATCTTCAACTCTGCCATCTTCAGTTCTAATCCTTGCAGCCTCGCAATATTTATTACAACTTTTTTGTAATAAAATAATAAGAAACCTATTATCTATCATCTTGCTTGCTCAAATCTTTTAATTTGAGCATTAAGAAAAAAATTATTATTGTTAATTTTGAGATTAAACTCGAAATACAACTTTGAGAATAAAGTCAAAATATGGAGATTAAAGTTGCCTCAAGTAAAAAATCTGCCACGGCTGCTATAACCTCTATAAAACGTCTTGAGTTAGACAAAAAACTTGATCAGGTGTCTTGCCATCAGTTGTTTGCAGGTTGTTTGCACGAGGGTGTAATCATCCTTGCAGCTGTCCATTGCAGCTATTTCATTTTGCACAAATCCTGACAACTCTTCCAAGTTTGTGTGGTTTTTCCTTCTGACCAGAGGCAGCTTTCTGCACCATCTCTTCAAAGTCCTTATACTGTGTTTATGTGCTAAAAGAGAAATTATTTCCTTGTTACTGAAACCGATTCTGAAGTGCCACTTAACTGATTCACATAAACAAGGCATTTTATAGAGGTTATAGCAGCCGTGGCAGTTGTTTGACTTGAAACGACAACTTTAATCTCCACATTTTGACTTTATTCTCAAAACAGTATTTCGAGTTTAATCTCCACATTTCGACTTTATTCTCAAAATTAACAATAATATTTTTTTTCTTAATGTGGCCCTAATACTCCTTCATACAAATCGGTCAAGAGAACAAATCAGGATCATTGCCTACAGATTCTGCACGTTCACTTCATATCCACATGTGTCTGGGACTTTTATTGTGAAAGGCAGGGGCAGGAAATGTCTTCATTTATCGAAGAATCGTTGTGTTTCCGGTACAGATGCAGGCTCTATCATCCAGATGTGTTGTTGACGCTGTGTGATGGCTCCAGGTGAGTGTTTTAAAGATGCCGGAATAACTGACTACTAATTTCCTAGTCACTGCCTGTTCTTTGAATAAAAATCTGCACATGCGCTTCCGAATAATCACGTCGGGCCACATTGTCCAGTTGTGCTATGCTAACATACAATCAGCTACATGGAAGAGGCTGCAAAGGGAGGGGACTTCAGCAGAGAGAAGCAAAGAGAGGCAGCTAGGAGAAGCAGAACTTTGGTTGAAGCATGATTCATTTATTGTGAAAAACAAATCACGGATCAATAGAAAGTTTAAGATAAATGTGCACATGATTTTTGAACGAGTTTCATATTAAACATCATTCTAATGAGAGTACTTTTAGACAGAGATCTGACCCCAAAAACTCCAGTTCAGTGAGTGTTGCAGGTTTTTACATACAGAACTAGAAATGTCCTTCTTCAGTATAATTCTTGGGTCACACTGCAGTAAAAATGGGACAGCAACCTCCTTGCAGCTGGGAAAAATCAGTGGTTGTCTGGTGATTGCATTGAATTGTTTTTTAGGTTTTTTTTGCATTCAGCAATCAATTGCAAGTAGTTGCATCGACCAGCTGATCACCCAGAGTTTGAGCATGCAACACCCTCAACCTCTGGGCGACCAGTTTTGATTGCAAAGTCTCCAAACGATCACTGCCTGACTCAGACTAATTGCAATCGATCTCAGATAGATTGATGAAGGTTTGCAAATTAATTGCCATCTAATTTATAAACGCAGACACATTGCCAGTCCGTTGCAATCAGTCTGAGTCATTCTGCAGCGATGAGCATGTTTGTGGAGGAATTTCTGAATTTCTGTTTCAGATCTATGAAGTTTTGGTTTGATTCTGAATGCAAATAGTTAATGTGCAATAAGTTTACAATTTTTGCTGATTTATCACAGTTAATTCCCGCATGATCACAAACAGATTGCATGTAATTACCAACTTGACCACATTAAATAGCAAACTGACTCCATCAAATTGCCATTTTATCAAGGCTGTTGATTATTTTAATAATTGAGTAGATTATTCCATCAGTTAATCAACTAATCAGAAAAGAAATACTTTGGTCTAATTAATGAGCATTAGTAAACATTCAAAAGAGAAAAAGACAGGTCTTTTAAAATACACTGCTCATTGGTTTGTGTTTTAGAAACTGCAGCATTTGTAATAGTTTAACTGCATCCAACATCTGTCAAAAGAACTAAACCCTTTCAGTGTATTTACGTGCCATTAAAATCATATTTTTTAAAGAAAACATTTTCTTAAGTGCAAACATAAATAATTAATAATAACAAATGCAGTAATATCAAATAAAATAAGGCATACATACAACCTAAACTAAGCCATAAAATAAAGTAACCTTCACTCTAGGAGGAGGCAAAAACAGAGTTCTGACAGTATCGTATCTCCTGGATGAGGTAGATTTGGTGTGCGTTTATGTGTATGTGTTTTTGTGCATGTATGTATGTGTGTGTGTGTGTGTGTGTGTGTGTGTGTGTGTGTGTGTAAGCTTTTAAAGGGGCATGTAGCGGCTGCAATGAAGACAAGCGAGCCTATCAGCATTCTCTGAGGTTTGCCCTGTGCTTTGATGCAACGTTTCCTGGTGCAGGAAACAGATGTTCTGATGGTGCAGATGTTAATAATTAATGTTAATAATAAGTCAGAGTCCACCCTAGCAGCCCCAGGTCAGTTACTCAGTTTTACTGGCTCATGTAAATTTTTACTGGCCTGCAGAAAAAAGCTTTTATTTTTATATTTTGAAGTATTAATACAATTGAACTGAATTAATATATTTTATTTTTATTTTATATTAATCTAAATCTTCAGAATAATGTTACTAAAGCCTTGAAATATATATGGTCTAGTACACCCCATGCCCCCTTTAGACTCACCCCTGCTTGCTGCAGGTATCACTGCGACAGAAAGTGGGACAGCTGCCGTCAGCCTTCGGCAAGCTGCCTGATTTAAAGATGGTGTCAGACTAAGTTAACATAAGTTAACTGCATATATTTATTTTAACTTCTGCAGCATTACTGTAGATTTTTCACTGTGTAAGACAAACAGCAGTGGATGGCAGCAGCTGTTGGAGCTTGCTGAACAGGTGGTTTGATTAAGGTGGCAATTACGGTAACAAGCGCTGCTGTTTTGGATGCTAGAAAAATGTTTTCTTTCACTGCACCTGAGCTCACCGTCTCTGTAATGACTCCACCTCTTTGCTCTTCACTGCACGTGTGTAGACAGACTTCAGCCCCACGTTAAACTATGACAGGATCGTCTTCACTGCTGCTGTTGTGTTATCAGTCTTTTTATTGTGAAAACTGGGGGCTGCTTGGGCTTAATGTTGTCATCTTTTGTATTCACACACGTGTTTGTAAATGCGTTATGTCTATTTTTAGCTGCAAATGTGGGTGAAGTGCTTACATGGTTACAACTGAGCGTGGCAGAGTCGTGGATTAAACGAAGCATCGAAGCAAAGAATTAGCATCGAGGATTTTTTGTAATCGAGTTATTCGAGTGACTCGATGAATCGTTGCAGTTCTACATTTTATCGCCGTTTTGTTGCACCAAAGTCGCTGTGAAGACAGCAGCTGACTGCGAGTGGTCACAGATCTGAAGCAACCATGTCAAAAGCAATGAGATCACAAGTTTATTGCACACAGTCCCAATACTTTTGGTGGTGCCACGGTCTCCAACCACTGTTTTCCCTCATCTGACTGTAGCATAATCAAGCCACTGTCAGCGTACATGAAAATTTAACTGACTACAGTAGTGTTTAGCAACTTCTCTAGCTCAGAATGGGCCTTTTTGGGGGGGGGGGGTGACCATGCAATGTAAAGGTGATACGTCTCTATAACAGATGTCTGTGCATTTTCCTGTTAAACAAGAATGTATATAAGACATGCGTAAATGAAACCTCAGTTACCAAAACATAACATTTTATTTCAGTGTTGGTGATTTCCTCTTGGCTCTGTCTGGCAATAGTTCCTCTGTGCAAGATCAATTCTAGCTGTCTTTACACACTTTTTTGCAGTTTGAGATGAAAGTACAATACTTTGAAATGAAAATGTTTAGTACTTTTGAACTAAGAGAATATGTAAAAGGTGGACAAGGCAGCCAGTACAGCCAAAATATTTACTACTGTGTGTGAGAGCGCTGCCCGGAGGGAGCTGGATGCCAGTAATAATAATATTGAGATAATATTTTGTCTGACACTGACTCCACGTAACCAGATTTCCATGGGTGAGGAGATTGATTTTCCCTAGCCAGTCACTAAGAGACAAGGTTGTCTTCCTCAGTTTAATTTTAGTCATACCAATATAGAACTGCACCTTGAATAAAATGCTGTAAATGAAACTCGTCTGAATTTGGCTTTTGGTGTTGTTAGTTTCTATGAGCTACATTACCTGAAGCTACAAGCTACAATCTTCTGCCAGTTATTTGGCATAAACATCAGAATTTAACATACATGCTACTGTTTAGATTTTTAAAGCCATTTCTTCACACAATATTTAGCTAAATATTTGTACTGAGATTTTACTGAGATTTAGATATGTTTGAAAAATCCACCTAGCAGTCTAGAGAAGTATGGAATATTTAAAATTGGAAATTTGTAGGAACTTAGTTTTAACCCTAAAGGCCTTTACACACTTGACATGTAAAATTCGTGCAAATATTTCGTGCATTAAAAATATTTTTTGGACTCACCTGTTCTTAATGCAGACGTTCACACCAACCACGTAATTTCGCTGGACGAATTTGCGGCATTTTTTTTTTTCGAACCAAGCTTGATTTTTCAGATTTTTCAGATCCGAAAAAACAGATCTGACCAATCAGAGCACTGCATTTGGCAACAAGTGTGCTCATAGCTCAAAACGCGTACTGAATATACAAATAGTAAAATAGTACTATTTTACCTCAGACACACAGCTACATGGTGCTCCGGGTCAATCGGCTCTCTGAAATGATTTCTCTGCCTCCTCAGATGTGGTCCCAACTCTGCCAACAAGAGCTCAAACTGTCCCACAAACATCCTGAAATATGTACGAAAGCGGTCGTGATACAGCTTCAACTCCTGGATCAAACCATGAAATTCTCCCTGCTGCTGCCTTCTCCTGAGAATTGGATGAATCCAGAATCTCAGTTCTTTCTTTTTTTTGTTTAGTAACATCAGGACCAGCTCATCATGGCTTGATGTCAAGTTTATTTTTTTTTCACAGTGCCCT
>VUQS01007937.1:3368-16689 GCA_015108495.1 Heterochromis multidens
TTTTTTTTTTTTTTTTTTTTTTTTTTACCAATTTCAAAGGTGCATAAAGCAGGGAAAAGGTCTAAGGTGGTCAAAACTGCAATACTACTTGTAGAAACTAAAACAACTTTATGTTTAAATTGGCTTGTGGCTTAAAAAAAAAAAATACTACATTTTAAATAAAATAGGTAAAGCACAGAAAAAAAATCAAAAACATCTATATACACATAAGCTAATGGGACACCTAGGATGGGTTGGGCATTTGGCCATCTGGTTTCAGGCCAGTCATTTCCCCAAGCTGGCAAAGAGGAAAGAAAAGTTCCCAGTTAACGACACGGGTGAACTATCCCCACTTGGTTTAATATAGCCATGTCTTAAAACAATTTTGCATGGACGAGTAGATAGACAGACATTACCGTCTTTGTCTGGGTTCAAGCCCATCTATATCCATAGAAAAGAGATGTAGAAATGCCATGCTGCTTTTTGATGGAATTCCTTGCTGCAGGAATGATTACATTGTTTCTTTTGATCTTCTGTGCTTCATGATACACTCCTTAAAAGAATATCAAGTCTCACCTTTAAACACCTATATATATCTTAATACATGGACACTGTAACATAAAGGAAATACAGTTGGTGTGCAGGTAATAAAGCTGTTAATGTACATAGTTAACTGTCAGTGCTCATGACCTGTTTGAAGCTAAAAAACACCAGTGAGGGGGTCAACTAGCTTTTAACTCCTATTTAGGTTAAAATAATACTGAGAATCCACAACAGCTTAATTCACATAATAAAAGGTAATTGATGATGACATTAAAACTGTTTAATACTACTCAAGAGGAAAAGATTATTGATTATAGGCTGCAATTTATTTGACTGCACCGTGACCTAAGGCCCTAAAAAAGTAGTCTCGAGGACAGCCACCATAAAAGGCCTGTATATAACAGGAATTATAGCTGCAACAGAGACATGGGCTTCTCATTGTTTAGCCAAATGCATTTTGGATGTCAGTTATCATGTGGTGACTTTCCTTTGGATTCATTCTGAAGATTCAGTTCATCTACTTTTGTGCAGCAGCAGAAGCAGCCGTGTGTTCAGAGAAAGCTGCACTTACCAGAGTCAGATCATCTTCCTTTCTGTTCCTCTTGGCTTCCTTTGGTACAAAGTACTGTAGCCGGGTTGTTAAACATCATGCAGTGTGTTGGTTTTTTTCTGACAGGCAATGATTGTGAAATCATTGGTTTCCAGTCAGCTGGTCAGCTGTGAAGATACAATTTCAGATGCATTTTGAAGGAGCTGTTTAAAGGGAACTCCATTGTACAACTACTGTTTAAATAACACTGGACAATCGCTCTTGATCAGGAGAACAAAGCAAGCTGAATTCAGCCAATTTAAAATTGTTCTGAGAGTGGAACTGATAGTTATTTATTAATGTATCTTTTTTTGGCCCCTCAGTGTCTCATTGAAGCAATTATGAAATATTAGAAACTGATCTGTTACAGGGTGTAACTGTTTTTTTTTTTTTGTTTGTTTGGTTTTTTTTTTTTTTTTGTATGTTTGGTTTTTTTTTTAGTCTTGCAAAAAGACTGACCTTGCAAATATCTCCAGTCATTTTCATGGGGACAATAAAAAATTAATTATACACAGCAATGCATGTATATTTCCTTGAAAATATTTAATTTCAAAATGATAAACATTAAAGGAGCTCTGTGTAATCTCAGAAAAACATTTTTGGGACAAGAAACTAGAAACATACATATCCACTTCTAAAAATCTTAAATGGAAAAAAGATCATATTTTTAATCTGAACATTGACCCATATGGATGACATGTTACACTATGAGAAACAAATATGCCATCACATCATGTTTTTATGGTTCAATAAAACAAAGTTTGCCCATAAATTGTCAGGACCTTCTCACAGACAATTTGCATTGTGTTTGAATGGTTTCTTCATGAATTTCTTTGACACAAATTGCTTTTTTCTGTTGATCATGTCACTGATTGAACATGGTTCTTAATTGCTATTACAAATAAATGGACTGATTCTCATATAGCACTTTTCTACTCTCCCGGAGCACTCAAAGCAACATGTGTCATTCACCTTTACTATCTAACATTCACACACCAATGGATGCATTAGCTAGTATCTTTCCCAAGGATATTTGGCATGCAGATTGGAGCAGCCAGGTATTGAACCACCAACCTTCTGATTAGGAAAATGACCTGCTCTACCTCCTGAGCTACAGCCACCCCAAACAAGCAACAGTTCTGTCTTCTGTAGTAGGTAAGGATAGAACAACTGACAGGCACTTATATAGTTCTAAAAAAACTATATATTAAAAAAAAAAATCATAGGCTATCTTTTAAAACTTTTTTTCAAATGGCGGATATATAATTCCATTCTACATGATATTTTTTTTAACAAAAATGCTGTCCTGTGTGACAGGACTGATGGTGTAGTGACAGGATTGAAATTATGGATTTTGTTGATGCAAGAAAGTTATGTTTTATGTCTTTATTATTAAGCTTTGGTAAGCAGGCCTGTGTTTTTTTTTCTTCTTATGACTTTAATGTAAATGCAATATCAGTCCAATATGGTAAATTTCAGCCAAAGACAATACAAATTTTAATTTACAAAAAACCTAATACTTCAATATTAAATCAGAAAGCATAAAAGGTTTCAAATTTACAGTGCAATGCCTTGTTGTCTATTTCAAATAAAATAATCAGTCAAATGAACAAGTGAGTGTGTCAAAACTTTTGACTGTATCTACTATAACCAAAGAAATGAAGCCATTTATTTGTACAGCCTGGTCACACTGGGCCAGAGCCAGCCCAAGGTTTTATGGGGCCTTAGGTAGAATTTGATTTGCGGCCCCAGCCACCAACTAAACCCATCACCAACCAACCACCTCTGCACTGCCAATATTAAATATATATTGTCCATGGTTGATCATTTGCGCATTATACTGTACATCAAACATAACCATTATCATGGCTTATTAATGTGCTGGAAAGAAATAAAATAAACCTACATTTTTAAAACAACAGTCACAAAGAATTTAACATTGCAAATGTAAAAACAGGCACTATTAATTACATTAAATAGAAACTAATTGACTAGAGAGTTAACAGTAGGTTACCAATGCCATGACCATAATGCCTGTGGTTTCCATCATCACCTAAGCTTACCACACTTTGACTGAAATGATTCATTTGATGCTTCTGTTTAACTAACATCATTGTTAGTGAATGTTAATAATAAATAACTAATACGTAATTATTCTTGGAAATATACCTTTATCCTGCTGCTTTTTTCCTTCCTCTGTTTTTATTTATTTTTTCTTTTTAGCCCCAAAGGGATAAATCCCTTTTTGAGACATGTCGCAATCTACTTGCAAACACTTACAGTATGGATGAACATGACCCCGGCTCTGACAGTGAAAATGATTAAGCCAGTAACATTAGAGTTTTCCCGTGGTTGTGTTCACACGCTGTGCTTGAACAGTGATGAGACATACACAAGACTGTCATGCACGCTTATGATGCACTATTGTATGTACTGTATGTCATGAGACCTGAACTACAACTCAGAGACCAGCTTATAAATATAAATAATTAACTGATGACTATAATCAATACATCAGGATGACATCAGGATCCCACTGAAAGGTTGCTGGTGGGGTTCATTGTCAGAGGAATTCATGCAGGGTGGGCGCCCAGATGAAGGTAGTTAAAAGCTAAGTGAGTCTCCTCGCCACCGGCTTAAACCAGTCTCTGTTAGCCTACTAGGGTAATACCCATGGGTGCGGGGACTCTGACCCCTTAGACGGAGAGCCGGTCCAGACCTCCTGTACAGGGGTAACTGGGATCTAACAATCCACAGCTGGGATATAATCAATACAGACATTATTCATGAGACAGTATCACAGAATGCGTTAACTGATGAAATAATATGGCATTAGCATTTCCACTCAAATATGATCTTCCTAGCGATAACAACAGGAAGCAATTTTAGCTAAATCTGGCAATTGTTAGAAATAAATTTAAAATTGGGCAACAGGGTTTATCCCAATTACTGTAAAAACATGGACAAACTGACAGCTCCCTAAAAGTGAAGCCAAAACATCTCTGTTGCCCCGGTTGTCTGGCTGCATTATAGATCGTAAACCCCGCCCCTTCATGTTAGTGAATGTGACAGGGTAAAACTTAAACAAAAAAGTTCACCTCACATTCATTTTTCCCAAGGATGCCTTTCTGCCACTTTAGGTAGTGCTTATCACGCTGATTTGGGTTCAAGGGGTCACTTTTATCACAAGTTTGATTTTAATTACTAACTGTATGCTTAATAATTGAAAAAACTAAATTGATTGACAGCTGCAGTCAGGGAGAAACTTGCTCATCTCTCTTTGGGAACTGCAGATAGAGTAAACTCAAGTTTTGGAACCAAGCAAAATAACATCCTCCATTAAAGCTTTAAGTTCTGATATGTGCATGTGCATGTTTATGGTGGACTCTGTGACTTAATTTTTATGCTACACCTGTTATTAATAAAGAAGAAAAAAACTATAACAATAGATAAACTGATGTTTTCAGTAAAGGTGTGTTTGCTGCTTGTGATTACAGATGCAGTGAGAGTCATGTTTCTCAGGCTGCCACTGATCACATCCCTTAGCCTTCAAACTGGCAGCAGAGAGAGGACATTGAAGAAGCTGTGCTACTGTCTTTGTCCAAGAAGATGATCCTACTGCTGCTTCATGTAAAGAAAACATGTTTTGATGGAAGACTTTATGGTGCCAAACCTTTATTGTCAGATGTGAAAACTCTGACATTTCCTAAAAACTGGACTAATAGTGTAAATAGTGATTAGGTCCAGAGATGGCAAACAGAAGGTGAAGCCGTTTGTTGGCATGATGAGTCAAACAGAGTTCTCAGTGTTTCCCACAGATTTAGATCTTTTTTGTGGGATGGTTGGGATGTGTGTGGATGCATTGTGATGAGAGAAAAACATGATTTCTTAAATAACCTGATAAGAGAGTTTATAACTTCCTTATAAACATCCTCGTTTTTAAGTAAAACCTGCTGATGAATTCCATCTCGTCCATCTTGGATTGTAGCTGGTAGTCCTGGTTCTGCTCTGCAGCCTTGATGAGCTTGGTGTAGCAGCACATGAATCAGTTCTACATCTGCTGCAGGTTCTGGAAGGAGTGACCCTTCAGCTCTCATCAGATCTCATGAGATCTTAAATTATTAAAAAGGAAATCTGTAACTTGTACACACGAGAGAGTTGGGATGTACATTTTTTATTTGCAACAGTGTACTATATAAAATTGAACTATATATGTCACGTGTGATTCCTGTGTGATTTTAACAGGACCCTACAAAAATTTACAGTACTCACTTTACCAAATCTTTGATGGCCAGGTGTCCAGTGCTGCTTAAATGCATTCATTATTTCAATTCCATAATCAGATTTTGAAGAGGCCTGAATTGTGTGCACTTGTGTAATTAAAACAAATGAATGTATATCAATAGTGTCGTCTCTAGTCTTTGTCCTGGCAGAGGGCAATAATTCAAGGAATGACTGGACTGACAGCTATCATTATAATCACCCTGTCTCACATCTTTTAAGTATCATAAAGTTATATGGTAACATCTGGACTAATGAGACTGTGTTTACAGACAGCATTATATTAATTATTTTAAAAGCTGTAGGTTGCAGCCATTTTTCTAAACACTGTGTGTAAATGTAACAGGGCCTGGTTCTAACAGTTCAAGCTGCTTCAAGCTTTATTTGTGAGAAGCACATTAGATTTCATTTTACAGTTTGACCAGACTGTGAAATGAATCTGCTCAGCTCTAAATTGTCATTTAGGATAGTTATGTGACTTGATCAGTTGCACGTATGGAGCTGTGAATGGAATGGAAAATAGATGCCAGAAATTATACAACAGAAATGAAAATACAGTATGGAAGGCAAAAACAGAGCTTGTACTACTGTAACCTTTATCTTTCAACACAGCCTGAACATTCTCAGGAAAACTTTTTTCTAATTTGTTTAAGTAGCCTTCAGGAATAGTTCTCCAGGCTTCTTGAGGGATAGTCCAAAGCTCTTCTTTGGATGTTGGTTGCCTTTTGTTCCGTTCTCAGTGAAGATGATCCCACACTGCTTCAGTGATGTTGAGGTCTGGGTTCTGGGGAGCCCAATCAATGGCTGATAGTGTTCCATTGTGTGTTTTTCTATCCAGGTATGCTTTTACTGCATTGACAGTGGTCTAATTTTTCACCATGACAATGATCCCAAACACACTGTAAGTTAGATGCTTTCCAGATGGTATTACACGGTGGATCAAAATGTGACAGGTAAATGAAATGCAGCCAAAACCATGACAGAGCTTCCACTGTGTTTTACAGATGACTGTAGACACTCACTGTTGTACCTCTCTCCTGACCCTGTTTGTACATACTGACAATGATTTGAACCAAAAATTTCTAATTTGGATTCATCATTCCATAAGACCCATTGCTACTGATTTTCAGTCCAGTTCTTGTGTAGTTTGGCATACCTCATCCTTTTCTGCTAGTTTTCCTTCCTTGAGAATGGCTCCTTTTTTAAGGCCACACTACACAGCATGCCAAGTTTTCGGCTAACAGCACTTTGGGAATCACCTTGTTGGTGCAAAAATATAATTTTATGCCTGTCAAACTGTGTTATCTTTGGCATTTTTCATAGATTCAACTAAAGAAATGGGAAGAAATGATGTGCTTTTGTAACAGAGCAGCTTAGCAGGCCTAGCTCATGTGTAAAAATTGCAGATTGTGGTCGAGAGGAGCGCTGACTACTGACAGCTCATGAATATGGCATTTATGTGCTGCCTATTCAATCACTGTGTGTTTCATTAAATAAATTCTCGGAGTGTTGATTTTTTTCTTACGTTATCATTTGTAGCGCTCATAATTTCCCTTTGCTGCTGGCTAAAAACAGCTTTTGGGGTTGCCAAAAAATTCAGGAAAAACCCTGGTCAGCTAAGTTACCACATGAGCCCCAGGAATCTGGATGAAAGAAAACAGCCTTATAGACTTAGAGATAGTTGAGATAAGATTCAAGTATATAAAAATATTACACAATATGGCCTAGCATAATTATAAGTGAATTATATTCAAAACAAATTTGGAGTGTTGTATTAAAATGCCTTTTTTGTGTGTGTGTTAAGTGTGTATAGTTCATGGAACCATAATTAATGAGACTAACCAATTATCTGCATTTTGTTATTGTTCAGTTCAGAGCAGCCCAGACCAGATTTTTATAATGTGCACAGTGGTATCATCATGTTCCAAGTGTTATTTTGTTACTTTACACACAGAAAGCAGGCGCTCATGTGCCTTACTGAAATGTAGCGGTCTGGGTTCAAGTCTGCCCTGCAGCCCTTTGTTGCATGTCCTGCCCTGCTCTCTCTCCCCCTCTTCCTGTCTACTCTACTCTTAAATCTTAAACAAAACAAAAAAACAAACAAACAAAAAAACACACTTGGGAATATTTTGACAAAAACTTTAAATTTCATTGGGGGGGTTAATAATTTTGTCCTCATCTGCAGTTAATGTCCACCTGTTTTTATAGAATTTGAACATGTTTTGACCACTCAAATTAAAAGAGTTTTGTTGGAAAGGTAATATTTTCTAGTTTCTGACAATTTGCCTTTTTAACATGAGGCTAAAATTAAACTCAACCATAACACTGGATGGGTTGCCAACCTCTTAACCTTAACCTTTTGAAGATTAGGAGGTTAACTCATACACACAGTTGTATTCATTTTTGTGTCCGTTTGTGACAGAATTGTCTAATTAAAAACTACATAATTATGATCTGAGAAGCTGTATGAATAAAGAAGACAAATTCCTTTGCACTTTCCACTCCATACATGCATGTAGTATTATGAGAAACTATTGAATGTTGAATGAGTAATTGTGGATTTGGGTTCCTTGGGGTTATACTGTAGAGGGTTTTGATTCAGATAATTAGGTGCCCTGTGATAAAAACTGCCAGTGAAGCAAACTCAGGAGTGGGTAGTTGTATTTTGATTTGAAATCTCGTTGATAATGTGACCTCCATAGAGGCTTTATAACCACCTGCTATGGGACCAGATGATTTCTCTGCAGTCAGTCATCTTCATGCCTGCTGTCTTTGTTCTCTCTCTCTGCTCATCTCCCTGGCTTGGGCAGTATTTTCTAAAGGATTCTTAAATGTGGAACTCACTCATATAAAATCAAACTAAATTCACTAGAAGAGTAGGAGGGGTTTTTTTTCAGTCTATTTAAATAAGGTTGTGTATCAATCTCTTTCAGACAATCCAACATATCTTAGATACACAAGCCATGATTTGGTACTAGGGGAGTCATAATAACTGGTGCTGATGATAACCCTGATATTTAAAAATGAAATGCCATTATCATTAATGATGCACATGTGACAGCATCATAAATAATTCCTGTTATATGATTTTTTTCAGTTCTTATAAACACTTTGTATATGCACTTGTATTTTGAGTTTAATAAAGTTGCAAGAAATATTTTTTCCCCTGATTTTTTACAGATGTTCCAGTAATATTTTTATTTTTTCATTTTTTTCCCCACCAATTGTGAAGTAAAAATCTGAAATGATTACAGACCTAACTTAATCTCTGTAAGAATCAAGGAATCTCTGTGCATGTCCCTGTTCTTTGCTTATTTTGACAACTGTTCAGCCGATCCACTTCAAACTCTGTGGATTTATTGCTGGTGATCTGAGTAAGTGCAGTGCTGAATTTAAAGTCATTTGAATGACTAGTTCTTATATTTTGGTGAGAAGTTATTTTTATAACTACCAATTATCTCTGTGTGAGATGTTTACCAAATACCTGTAAATGGTATTTACAACACCTGACATCACAATTAAATTCTTAAACTGTAGGCAACACTGCAGTGGCACAATTATTAAAAAAAACATTCCTCACCATGTAGGAAACTGAGGTTTCATCTGATTATTTAGCAGCTGCCTTGATTAGCATTAGCACTGCACTTCAGGTCTTCAGAATCAGGATCAGAATACTTTATTAATCCCTGAGGAAATTGCCTTTGGTGTTTAACAGTGACACAAACGTGTTCAGTGGATGCATCTGTTCTTTTTGCAGAACAGGAACATTATGACTGTCTTTTAGCTCTCACAGCTAATTGTCTGCATGTAAGGCATTCAGGGGAAATTGTAGGGTAGCACTCTCTGCAATGCACTAGTAGTTTTTTAATAAATCTCTACTGTATGTAACATCTGGCCTGATGCTAACACAGGCATGATTCTCAATGGAGGCTTATTGTGGAGCTCTAATGGCAAATGCTTTCCCACACTATGTGTTGACCCATTGGGACTGAGAGCAACAGCTAGTCTGCAGATCTGAGAGTCTGAGCAGGGGTTTAGGGGGTGAGAAGAAGATTGCCCAGTGGTTTTAAAAAACAAGCAGTAAAATTTTAAAATAAATTCTGAACACAATGGGTAACTAGAACAATGAATAGGAATCCAGTAATCTGCTCCTGATTCATTTATTTTTTGGTTCTTGTAAAAAGTATGAACCATAGCTGTGGAATTTTGCACAGTTTCACACTTAAGATTTTAGATTTTAACTTGGTCAGGAATGAAAGTGTATATAGTTTGACTGGTAGCATTAACAGCTAATACTACTATTAAGTTGCTAACATTAATTTGAGAGGCTGTGAGACATGAAATTTGTTACCTGTGTCTGTAATAGTCTGTGCTACATTTAGATTCTATAACCCTGCTCATGATCTTACAAGTTTCCCATTCTAACATTACAGTAAATAAGATAGAGCACATAGAATATTTTATGTAAAATCCATAATTTGCTACTGTGAACTTGAAACTTCCCTAACCCTAACACAAACATGCCCACTCTGGACATAATTTTAGTTCAAGATGATTTAATCTGCCACGTAACTAATAAAGTCATTTTATAGGCTGAAAATGTAGGCATGGTCAAGAGGACCTGCTGAAGATCAAACCACGCATCAGAATGGGGAAGAAAGGTGATATAAGTGACTTTCAACATGGCATGGTTGTTGGTGCCAGACATGCAGTTCTGAGTATTTCAGAAACACAGAACAATATGTCAAACCTTGAGGCAGATTGGCTACAGCAGCAGAAGACCACACCAAATGCCCCTCTTCTCAGCTAAGAACAAGAAACTGAGGCTAAAATTTGCATGTGCTCATCAAAGTTGGATAGTAGAAGACTGGAAAATGTCGCCTGGTCTGATGAGTCTCAATTACTGCTACAACATTTGGATGGTACCATTTGGTATAAACAACATGAAATGCATGGGTCCATCATGCCCTGTATCAACGGTTCAGGATGGTAGTGGTGATGTAATGATGCATGGCATATTTTCTTGGCACACTTTGGGCCCTTAGTGTCAACTGAGCATTGGTTAAATGCCACAGCCTACCTGAATATTGTTGCTGACCATATCAGTCCCTTTATGACCACAGCATGCCCATCTTCTGATGGCTGCTAGTGTGCTATTTCACAAAACTTCAGTCATCTCAAACTGGTTTCAATGAGTTTAGTATCCAAATGGCCTCCGCAGTCATCTGATCTTAATCCAAGACAGCGCCCTTGGGATATGATGGAATGGAAAATTTACATTATGGACGTGCAGCCAACAAATCTGCAACAACTGCGTGATGATATCATGTCAGTATGGAGAAAAATCTGAGGAATGTTCCCAGCATCTTATTGAATCTCTGCCACAAAGAATTAGTGGAGTTCTGTCCTAAGCACACAGCTGTTGGAAGTTGAACCTTTGCCCCAGTCCAAGGTCCAGAGCACTCTGGAGTAGGACATCATCCAGGATGTCTCTGTACATTGCTGCATTCATCTTTCCCTCGACCCTGACTTGACTCCCAGTTCCTACGGCCAAAAACCATCCCCACAGCATGATGCTGCTACCACCATACTTCACTGTAGGGATGTTACTGGCCAGGTGATGAGTGGTGCTTGGATTCCTCCAGACATGATGCTTGGCATTCAGGCCAAGAAGTTCAGTCTTTGTTTCATCAGACCAGAGAATTTTGTTTCTCATGATCTGAGAGTCCTTCAGGTGTCTTTTGGCAAACTCCAGGTGGGCTGTCATGTGCCTTTTACTGAGGACTGGCTTCTGTCTGGCCACTCTACCATACAGACCTGATAAGTGGTGCAGCAGAAATGGTTGTCCTTCTGAAAGGTTCTCCTCTCTCCACAGAGCAACGCTGGAGCTCTGTCAGAGTGACCATCGGGTTCTTGGTCACCTCCCTGACTAAGGCACTTATACCCCAATTGCTCAGATTGTGGTGGTTCCAAACTTCTTCCATTTACAATGATAGAGGCCAGTGTGCTCATTGTTAACGTCAATGTTGCAGAAATTTTTCTGTAGCCTTCCCCAGATCTGTGACTCAATACAGTCCTGTCTCTGAGGTCTACAGACAATTCCTTGGACGTCATGGCTTGGTTTGTGCTCTGACATGCACTGTCAACTATGGGACCTTATATAGACAGGTGTGTGCCTTTCCAAATCATGTCCAATCAACTGAATTTACCACAGCTGGACTCCAATCAAGTAGTAGAAACATCTCACAGATGATCAGTGGAAACAGGATGGACCTGAGCTCTATTTTGAGTATCATGGCAAAGGCTGTGAAAACTTATGTACATGTTATATTTTTGGTTTTTATTTTTAATAAATTTGCAAGAATTTCAAGTAAGCCTTTTTTACTTTTTCAGTATGGGGTATTCTGCATAGAATTTTGAGGTGAAAAATGAATTTAATCCATTTTGGAATAAAGCTGTAACATGACAAATTGTGGAACAATTTCAGAATAATGTTCCGAAATGTAAAATTGTGAAGACTTTGAGTATCTCATTATCTACAATACATGATGTCATCAAAAGATTCAAAGAATATGGAAAAAATCTCTGTGCACAAGGGACAAGGCCGAAAATCAATATTGTATGCCCGTGACCTTTGGGCCCTCAGGCTGCACAGGCTGCAGAGGTCGAAATCACTGCATGGGCTCAGGAACACTTCCAGTTTGTAATGCCATTCACAAATGCAGGTTAAAGCTCCATTGCTCCATCCAAAGTGGAAAACTGTTCTGTAGTCAGAAAGTCTGAAATTGAAATTCTTTTTGGAAAACATTGATGGTGTGTCCTTCAGACTAAAAAGGAGAGGGACCATCTGGTTTGTTATCAGCACTCAGTTCAAAAGCCTGCGTATCTGGACAATGTCTTTTTCAGAGGAGGCCTTGCATATATCAGCAAGAAAATATTAAACTGCACACTGCATCTATCGCAACAGTATGATTTTGTAGTAGAAAGTCTGGGTGCTAAACTGGCCTCCCTGCAGTCCAGATCTTTCTCAAATTGAAAACATTTGGCGCATAATAAAATTAAAAATATAACAAAGAAGACCCGGGACTGTTGAACAGCTAGAATCCTATATCGGACAAGACTAGGACAATGATCCTCTCCTAGAAGTCCAGCAGCTGGTCTCATCGGCTCCCAGACGTCTACGGACTGTTGTTAAAGGAAGAGGAGATGCTACACAGTGGTAAACATGGCCCTGTCATGGACTTTTTTGAAATGTGTTGCTGCCATTAAATTCTAAATGAGATCATATTTTTCTATTTTATTTGCAACCCCAATTCCAAAAATGTTGGAACACTGTGTAAAATGTAAACACAGTCTGTGATGTTTACACAGACCAGACAAAATTAGCTCCACAGGTAGAGAGAAATCACTTGTGCTTGTCCAAAACTATCTGTTTTTCTCATTCTGGATGGTTATGTTTTAGTACATAATCATCTACCACATCTGACCAGATCAGTGGAGTTAACAGCCTGTGGCAGTGGAGTCAGGGCGTGGTGTCAGGGGAGGCCAGCCAGCACACCAGACTGGCATGAGTCAATCAGGCCTCCCCTACTTAATGAGGACGCCGAGACCTGAAGAAAGGGAAGAACAAGAGAGGGAAAGACGGCGATGGGAAAGTGGCAGCTGACGAGCCTTGTAGCAGCTGACAAGTCGCGGGGGCTGAGCCGGAGATCCAACGGCTGGAAAGGCGGCGAAAGCGGGGCTGGAAACCCGGGAGCTGGGATAGCTACGGGAGCCGAGGCTGGAGCCGCAGCAGCTGGGATAGCTGCGGTAGCCAAGCGGGAGATCCGGCGGCTGAGGAGCGGTGAGAGCTGGGCTGGGAACCCAGGAGCTGGGATAGCTGCGGGAGCCGAGCTGGTAGCCGCGGCGGCCGTCGAGCTGCAGGAGCCG
>VUQS01007955.1:0-14758 GCA_015108495.1 Heterochromis multidens
GTGTTTCGTTTACCAACTGGTAACTTATTCAGCTGAGACTGAAGAAGTTACCAGTTGGCAACGAAACGTTTCTCCCACTAAAAAACGCCACGTCCAGATGAACAGATTCAACTTTTTGGGATTCTTGAGCAGATTGAACAGGTTTGAGATATACAATTTCGAGTCCTGTGGTGAATGATCGAAATTCTGTGTGCCGTGACGGACACACGCTTCAACAAAAACTCAAAAGCTTCGCAATTTAGCATCACCAAGGTGTATAGATGGAATTCACCAGAGATCATGTTTGTTAAAGTACAAAACCAGAAAATTGTGAAATGCTGCCAAAATTGAATTTAAATTCAAAACGGTTGACTACTTGTTGGGTTTAGGGTATGGCTCAAAGAGACTTTTTGTACATCACTGGAAATTACATGAGGCTACCAAATTTCACACATGTAGATGAAATATGGTGCCAGGGCTGCTTCATTGAAATTTTGTAGGTAGCACTATAGAGTCATTTTGCCACACCCACAGGCACGACCCATAAAACCGAGGAGTGTGCCAAGTTTCATACATTTTTAAGGTTTCTTACCCCCCAACAATAACTTCCTGTTTCACGGTGATTCGCAACCAGCGCGTGCTGTTTAATGAAAACTTACAATTTTCATACAAAAGCATCATCAAGGACTGAAATTTATTCAAACCACTTTTAGGGTGATGTGGTCAACCTATGAGGAGTACATCAAAGTATAAAACATGAAATTTCCTTTTCCCACTAAGTGTAACTCTAACTATCACTGACTGTTGACAGATATAGCTCTGTTCAGGTCAGAACTCTTATCAAACATGTGAAGTTTGGGCCAGATTGGACATTATGTATTTGAGTTACAGCAATTTTGAGCTTCATGGCCCTGTCTGTGCTCAGTCCCTAATAAACAAAACAGATACAATAGAGCCGTCACACTGTGACTGCTCATGCTTTAATAATTTGTGTTTTTTGTGTATTACTAATAGTCTGCATATAAAAGATGAACGTAACCTAAAAATGCATAACTTTAAGCCTCAATGCAATTTAAATGGGTGACTTATAAAAATTAATTCATTGCCAAAAATGGGAAAAATAATTAATTTTCCACATTTTGATTCTCATAACCAGGCTAGAAACATGTTTATTTATGCTCTAAAGTTGGGTATTTTTACATAAACAGTACATCTGGAAAGTATTCTCAGCGCTTCACTTGTTCCACATTTTGTCATGTTACAGCATTATTACAAAATGGATTCAATTCATTTTTCACCTCAAAATTCTACACATTATTAAAAATAAAAAACAAAAATATAACATGTACATAAGTATTCACAGCCCTTGCCATGACACTTAAAATTGAGCTCAGGTGCATCCTGTTTCCACTGATCATCTGTCAGATGTTTCTACAACTTGATTGGAGTCCACCTGTGGTAAATTCAGTTGATTGGACATGATTTAGAAAGGCACACACCTGTTCATGTAGACCTCTGAGACAGGATTGTATCGAGCCACAGATCTGGGGAAGGGTACAGAAAACTTTCTGCAGCATTGAAGGTCCCAATGAGCACAGTGGCCTCCATCATCCGTAAATAGAAGAAGTTTGGAACCACCAGGACTCTTCCTAGAGCTGGCCGCCTGGCCAATCTGAGCAATCAGGGTAGAAGGGCCTTAGTCAAAGAGGTGACCAAGAATCCGATGGTCACTCTGACAGAGCTCCAGCGTTGCTCTGTGGAGAGAGGAGAACCTTCCAGCACTCCACCAATCAGGCCTGTATGGTAGAGCGGCCAGACAGAAACCACCCCTCATAAAAGGCACAGCCTGCCTGTAGTTTGCAAAAAGGCACCTGAAGGACTCTTAGACCATGGGAAACAAAATTCTCTGGTGTGATGAAACAAAGATTGAAGTCTTTGGCCTGAATGCCAAGCATCATGTCTGGAGGAAATCAGGCACTGCTCATCACCTGGCAATCAATACATGTTGGAATAAGGCTTTACTATGACAAAAGGTCTGAATGTGTATTGAGGTTGGCTCTCTTTGGAAGCAAACCTCAAGTGACCATTAGAGAAACTTTTCATTTTAATTTTGGCTTCATTTTTCAGTTCCAGAAGTTGCTGTTTGGTGTGACCTTTAGACAAAGCCAGCCAGAGCTCAGATTTTCATATTTATGCCAGCCAAGTTACCACCTACTCAGTATATCTTTATACACTTATGCATGATTTAAATTTGGACTGTTCTGTCTAAATTGTGGTAGAAAGCAGATAAGATAATTTTGGTATCAAAACATATCTGGTGATATCCCTACTGGTCCCACCTGTCCTAAGAATGCTGATGCTATCTTCATCACCTAGAAATATTATGGTAATATTATGGTAATAGTTTACGGTTATGGTTTTGAAATTGAAAAAGCAAAAGTGCAGCCAGCAGCAGCCAGCAAAGACAGTCGTGTATGAGTTTTCAGTTGAGTTGCTCAGTTTGACTTCACAACGACAAACAAAAAAATAATAAATAAATAAATACATGTGTATTTTTACATTGTAAAAGAAAAAAAGATCCCCATAATTTTAGATTTTCCTAAAATAAACATAACAGGCACTTTAAGATCACTTCCTTCTTTCCTTTTACAAGAGCATCAGTCGGGGGCGAGGCTTAGACAGTAGTACTCTTTACCCTGCAGGGTGAATTTCAAATGACATTTTTGAAAGCTATGACTGTCCATTTGATGTTTGTTTTGTTTCAACATTAACATAAAACGTCCAAATAAACATACCAAGGATTATATGTCATGCAGCTTGCAATGAAAGCAGACTTCCTGTTCAATACTACATTTCTGAATATCACTTCAAAGTCCCTGAACATGCATTTCTACACTTCGTTACTGACATAAAACAGAAAAGGACTGATTCTCAAACGCAGTGAAACACAAAGGCTCATTTAAGAGTACACCATGGGAGCCTTAGTTGTTCACTGGCATTTAGACCTGAAGTGCTTGTCTACACAGAATTCTGATTGCGGCTGCATTTTTTTTTTTTTTTTTTTTAAAGATCCCCATCAAAACCTCAGTGGCCTCGGTGTTGACCAGAGCAGAAAGCTGGCCTGATTGAAAGACAGAGAGAGCGATAGATGACGGGGCACAAAACAGACAGCAGAGAAGCAGATTAAAATAGGAGAGAAGGGGACCTAGGGGCTTAATCTTTTTTAATAAGAGGATTCAGGTTTAATTTTTGAATTTCGTATTGCTGCACCCCATGGCCTCTACCCATCCTCATGTGCAATGTACTGTTGTTTTTTATTTGCCATATTTGTGCATGAATGCATTGCTCAGATGGAACTATGCTTAAGAAAATTACCCCACACGAGTCACCAAAGGAATGGTTTTGTTTGTTAAGAGCTTTTGACTGATATCAACTTGTGCTACGATAGTTTGCTGCTGTCCCATTAGTCGAGGGCAGGTTGGCACAACATCCAACTACGGAGATGGCGTACAAATCCATCCGTGTTCTCCAGACAGTGATAATCCCCACTGATCTCCTCTTCACCTCTCCTCCCCATCCACCCCACCCATCAGACAATAGGAAGGGAGGAAGTGATGAGGGAGAAGAAGAAGGAAAAAAAGCTGAGAGAGGTAATACATAGTAAGAAAACAGTTGTGTAAGAGATAAGTAGAGATGTCATGGAGAGAAATGTGGACTGAAAAGCCTCACATCTGCCTCCCCCATGATGTCACAAAGGCTCACTGCGCTGCCATGATGCACATGATATGCTGGAGAGGATTAAGCAGTAATCACAGGGGTTTGGCTGTCCTCACAAGGGAGTATCTAAATCCCTCCTCTCCCACTAGCAGTTGAGCCCTCTGCTGGCTTCTTTGAGGGATATACCTGGGCAAATAGTCAATGGTGTTAGAGGATTTAAAGACACTTCTAGGAAGCATTCTGTGGCACCTTAATCACAAAACACAAAAAGTGGTTTGGTCTGGAAGCAGGAAACATGTAAAAAGCCCATATAAAAAAAAAAAGTCAGAGAACTTGAAAGGCATGTTCTTTATTTACAACCTGGGTCACGTGGAACCTAAGGTTGAGTATTAAACAAATTCTAAATGTAACTATTATTTCTACTTATAGCAAAAGAATGGACACACCTAAAATTTCTGTTAAAACCTTCATTTTGAAACCCTGGAAGTTGCTAAGACATTTTTAACAGTTCATTCATTTAATCTAATTTTTACAGATTTTAAAAGACATTTTCCAAGCCACTTACTTGGGAGGCAAATGAAGGTTAATGTTGAAAAGCTGCTTATTTGAAACCTGTAATCAGTCTTATTGCTTGACATAATGAACTTGACTCTATGATTAAATATATTATTTTTCTATTTTCTATTTTTCTATCAGTGCATCATGACATTGGAAATGGCAATGGCAGTTATATATATAGAGCACATTTCATTATATGTAAACTCAATGTGCTTAACACAGAAGATAAAATCATAAAAATCTGTGTAGGTTTTACAATGCCTTAAGGCAGTGAAAACAGCAAAATAAAACTTAGACTAAAGCTTAAAACTAGGGACATTTAAAAGATCTGCACCTGATGACCTTAGAGGTCTTCAGTTTGGGTTATAAACAATTAGCAAGCCAGAGATGTATTGGGGGGGCCAAACCATTGAGAGCTCATCTAAAATGTTTCCAAATATCATGCAAATCAATGTTTCATAGAAATGCTTAAACAAGCCAATCAAACAAACCAAATCCATCACTATATTCATGCTAAAGCAATTTATTATCACCATGCAGTTGCACTAAGGCAACACCGTAGTTGCATTAAGAGTGTTTCCAAGAATTTGCACTTTAAATTTAAGGAGAAAGTGCTTCACTGAGGAGCTTTGTCATTCTTGGTGGCAGGGAGTTCACTGCAGTAATGAAACAGTTTTAGGTGCAGTCTTCCTCAATGCTTTGTTTTGATCAGAGCCATTACCGAAAAGGAGGCCTCACACAAATAAATGGATTGCTTGTTTCACTTTTTCCACTTTCAGTTTTCAGCTGAATTGCTGTTACATTTAAACAAAAAAAATTAATTTTCTTGATTTTTTGTGTGTGTCAATAAATATGTGAAACTGGCGTCCAGCTCAAATTGATTACATTTGTTGTTCTCACATTCTGTGAAGTTTTTGACAGGTTATGACAGTGGACTGATATTTTTTGAAGAAACTTTAGTACCCCCTTCAATACGCCAAAGAACCCCTAGGGGCAGTAGGACCTCCAAACACTGATTCAGATAGTTAAATCTCAGTGTTAAACTTAATTAAATATACATTAATGACACATTTGTAAAACATTTTTATATATTGTATTGTATGTGTAGCCATTTATCTGAAGATGTCCAATCACATCCCCATAATATTTATAATGGCTAATCTGAATTGCTACTGTAGGAAGCTGTGGGTTTATAGATTAATGAGTTGGAATTAAATGTTGCAATCATTAGGGTGAAAAAGTTTAGAATTTGACTTAAATATCAGCAGCAGAGACTCGATCTCATATGAAATTTTAACTGAGTTACTTTTGGCTCTTGTAATAACAATCTATCATGGCCAAACAACAATTTCGCAACATTAACCATGTAGTTTGACTTACTGTGCATATGTTTAGTAACAACTGAATAGTAAATTTTAAAAATGAAAAAAATATACATCACTGGACATGTGTTGAAGCTGAAGCAATGCCCATAACGGCCGTATCATAATTGCAACAGCCAAATGCATTTCTTTGTTTGTGTCTTTGACCAGCATGAAATACTGAAAATTAGGATTTGAAATTAGTGCTATTAGCACTGAATTAGGGGTAGGTGATACAGTCGGAAAATGAAATTACAATATTTCAAGGAAATTTGCAATAATATTTCTGACAATATAGAAACAAAATACTGAACAACTTTTTTTTTTAATCAGTGATTGCTGCTTGTAGACGGCAGCATTTATTAGTGCAAACAAAATGAAGGGTATTTTCTGTCGTCCTTTTCCAGTGAGTTACTGTCATTGATGACACACTACCCAATTCAAAGTGTGAATCTATTTCCACAAGGTGCCAGCAGCAGCAGCAGCAGCAGCACCATTATAGTAAAATAGCAGTGACAGAAATACATAGAGTGACAAAGCATAAGCCAAATGTAAGCACAAAAGTAGCATTTTTCCTTGGAAATTTTAACACTTTAGTTCAACAGTAACTAAAGTGGCTTAACCTTGTAAGTTATTTTAGTTATGGCACAATAGGAGAAGCTGCACAATATTGTCACATAAAATTGAAAATGAACAATATTTTCTACCTGGGGTGTTGTATCTTGGGTCTGGCTTTTTAAACCAGCTGCTTAAAGCTCTGCTTTTCCACCATGTAACCGCATTAGTAAGTTCCATCCACTGTTTTGCTCTTCCTGTCATATGAAGTGCAGCTAGTGAGTGCTCGTGTGATGCTCTGTTGAGTTATTTGTTTACTTTGGGTCGCACATCACCAGCTGCTAATATCTCCTCCCCCCATGCTGGCATATAGCCTGGTTGTACTCAACTGTGTGTTTTTGCCTCAAGTGGTGAGTTTGTTATTTCCATCTTTAATAGGAACAATTTCCTTACATATTTTGAAAAGCATCAATCTCTGGATGTTATTGAAGTAACTCCATTTTACTAAATCGCAGCTCTCACTGTCAGACATGTCTGGTCTTGCGTCATTGTTGTGTGCGCTAGGGAACATAAACGCATGGCGTCACTATATCATTGATATGATATGACGCTTTAATATCACGTAAAAATTTATACCAGTATCGTCGCAGACGATATGATATGGCACAGCCCTAACATCTACCCTGGCAATTGTGAGCAACTTGACTGATGAGAGTCGAGACGAACTGGTGTAGGTTTATTGCATCTGGCACTTTTCTTCACTTTTGTTTCTGACTGAACTTCAAACATCTCCAGGACAAGGGTTTGTTTTTTTTTGTTTGCTTTTTGTGAGTGACTCGTCCCTCTAAATTTCTTTCTAAAAATCCACCTACCCACATGCTCCATTTTGTTATTCACTGCAGGAATTGTAAGTCTATTCCTTCCAGTTTTGTAGTATGATATAGTGTGGGATAGTGAGGACCAGACAGCTCAATCTGCTCATTTTATATGGCATGTAGGTGAAAAACACAGCAGCAGACCAAAAGATTGAAAGAAGAGATTTCAAGCAGAGGTGCATTTTCATAAAAAGTTTTATGTTTCCTATTTCTCACTATGCTGAATCAGGCATAGCAGCTAGAAAGAAGCACCCATACCCTGGAGAGGTAAAGTGAGCACACACAAGTGAACTATCACCCCCCACATCTTGGCTGTCAACTCAAATAATGATCTCACAGTTAATCCTGCAAATAGAATATAGTCGTGACATGTGTGCGCATCGGAAATTGTGACACAAATAAAAAAGACTGTAAAGTGGCATGATAAATACATAGATGTGTATTTACTGGCTTTCTATGCAGCTGGTGATTCTAATTCCTATTTGATCTTTCTGGCATTTCTTGAAATTTACTTGACATTTAGCTGTGCTTTTATGAGAGCAGAAGGTCTCCTATCCACTAAGTATGTTGTCTGGGGCAGCACAGCTGGCAGACCCCACCCCACTGACACTGGCTTAATCGCTGATCCCTGGTCGCCAACATGACCTCTGCAGTCCCCTTCGTGCTTCCTGCTTTCAATGCTGTGCTGCCTGTCAACCTTTCTTATCTAGCCTCTACATTTCTAGCCCTCCTTCTGTTGAGCTTTGTTTTGTTCATACCTTCTATTTATGGGATCGTTCTTCTACGTTTACTAGATTTTTATTGAATTGCGTTAATAAATCAACATCTAATCATACAGTTATATCACTCTTTGGTTTAAAACTACAAAAATCTGTAAATATACTACGAAATTTAAAAAGAAAAATAAAGAAGACGTAAATGATTGGGAACTATAAGAACACTGAAGCAAGCACAAAAAGGAAAAGATGTCAATATGAACCATATTGTTTATCAAACCTCTGAAGCAGAAAAAAAAAAATCAAGCCACAAAGGGGAACAAGTTGTTCCCCAGATAGAAATTTGTGACGTTATTCCCTAGTCGCCAAGGGTATTTTGGATTTTGATGTCATTTCCAACAAATCAGATTAGCATTTTTTTTTAAATGTTTAATGTATTCATTGAGATAAAAAGTAAAAAATAAATGACAATTAGAGGATCAAAGTAATCTATTACTATATACTGTATTGACATCAGTTTCTGGGAAGTCTGACAGTTCTATAATTTGTCTGTATAGATAATGTATTTATATTTATCACTGTAATAATCATTTAGCAGGTGCATAGAGAGCGGCTTCCACTTAGACTGCTTCACTTGAGTGAAGTCATTTAAGGAGGCCAAGCAAGAGAAAAATTCTTTATGCATCCGTTGCCGCTTTCATATTAAAATGATTCTGAATCAAGATGTAATTTTAATTTATTTCCCATATCACTCCCATACATGTCCTCATACCTAAATGACAGAACAGGTCGACTGCCAGTGACTTTTGAAAGAACATGTATGAGTGTTTCCACATTTGCAATCCTAGCATCTCTAGCCAGACAAAATCCACATTTGAAGATGACACGTACCTTAGAACACACAACAGTGTTGAAGTAGAAACTTACTCTTGTTTTCAGTCCCTGATTATTAAGGTTTAAGAAAGTAGTTTTTTTTTTACTCTGCTTGTTTAAACCCCTGTCAAAAATTGTCCACTATACAGGTTTTCTTGAAGTCTAGCTAGTCATGGAAATTAATAGTTTCAGGTGATGAGCATTTAATAGCAATGCTTAGCTAAATAATTCAGCCAAAAGGCAGACGACTTAGGTCGTGAGGTTATTCACCAGTCTACGGACTCTGGCAGCATGGGGGACCGATGGGTTTCCCTATTCCACTGTGCAACTTGCAAAATTGCACTAGAATAACTGGACAAAAACAGGCCTAATGTTCGTAAAAGGTAGTACATTTTTTGAGGAGAAAATGTTTTATTCCACCCTTCTGTATTGTCCCTCGACACAGTCTTGGTAAAGAGGCAGGAGAGAAGCTAAGCAGAAATCACTACAGAACACAACAATTTGGGGTGGAGCAGCCCAAAAGTAAACAGCAGAGCTCATAACAACAGTGCAGGCAGGATTTGCATCTGTTGTAGGTCTCAGGATACAAAAATCATTCTTTTTCCTTTTGCATGACTACTTTTCTTTTGGCCATGAAAGTGTGTTGCAGCTCTTTCTCACAATATCAATAAAAGTGAAGGAGAGGCATCCTTGTAGTGTTTAAGGTAAGAACTGGTGGACGAAGACTTAACCTTTTACTTTCAATTTATGTTCATAAATGAAATCCGAACAGTATTGAAATAGAAAGGCAAACTGTGTTCATTTCGGTGAGTGCTCAGTGGAAATAATGAGGTAGACTGAGGAAGAATAGTGAGGCTTAATGTGCCTCACTAAGACATGCCTATACCGAAATACATCAGACTCTGCAACAGCTCTGGAAGCCCTCCAGAGAGTGCAGGCTGACAGAAAGAATGAAACTGGCAAGGGAAAAGCAATGTGGTCTTGCCTTTTTTTGACAACAACAGATGTTGTAATCCCAGCTGTATAACAGTAAAGGCACATATCTGCAGTCAGGATTTTGCACTGTTGGCCAGGGGTTTAAAGTAACACTACTTTCACAAGCCATTGCGCTCATTGTTACCGCTCTGCAGTCACTTCATGCAGATGCTCCATGTAATGTTGCGCAGTAATCGCAGGATTATGAATACTGTAACCAGGTGCCATCGTGGTTTCAGCATACCTCCCACTCTTTCATTTTTCAAACTTTGACAGGCACATTTCTGTTTATAACTTTAATCTGCAAATACAGCAACAGCAGGACTTCACATAGACATTTGTATTTCTTTTATGTCTACTGTCAAATCATTACATTTATGACATCTGCCCTATTTTTTGTCCTATTTTTCTGTTGTAGCAACTAAACTTCCCTGCTGGGGTCATTCAGACTCTGACTAAATAAGGGAGAGAACATATGAAAGTGAAAAGAGAGGTACACCAAAAGACAGAATGACAGAGGCAAGAAGAGGAAGAGGAAGACAAAACATTATTTTTGGCAGCCCCTCCAAGCATCCCCATCAGTCACTCTCATTACCATCCAATTGCAAGAGAAGGGCTACTCCATCCAGCATAGTGGAACACAACCTGGCAGTTGCAGCACTGTAGGACAAGCCAGAACTCCTCCACTGAGCCAGGTTCATGCTTTTGGCTTTCTTTGTTCTCTTACCTATGCAACTGTGCCACTTAAAAGTTTCAAGTAATTTCACAGTGATGTGTATTCACAGTTTTAATTATCTGCAAATTAATGTGCGTCAAATGACAACTGCCCTATTTTAGTTCCAGTTCAACTTTGTTATGCTTCAGTGTCTACAACTTATTTAAATGCTTTTCACACTTTTCAATTCCCTTGCAAAACAACTTTTACCTCAAGCAAGGCCTTGTTCATGTGACCATTTTTCATCTATACTGGGCATTTGCAGGCTTTGCCATAAGATATTGCTTAATGTCATGTTTGAATTCAATAGTGCATGATTGCAAGACTGCTTTTCTCACAGAAGCAGGGATGACTAAGATATTAGCTCTCTCAACTTGAAAGTGCCCACCAATGTCTAAACAACCATAAAGGAACTTAACATAAGGAACAATTAAAGTTCAGCATATTCTTTATTCAATAATCTGGCTATTGCAACAGATACCAACCAACACTGAAAGTGATACAGCTCAAACAGATTCAGTATACAAGGCCAAACATGGATAGTTGAGCATTTCACAAAGCCAAGAATAGTAAATGTGGCACCCCTCCGTGCCTTGAATGAGTTATTTAAACTACAGCCAGTTCAATGGAGCTGTTCACTGGCCGACTGTAGAAGACTGGGTTTGAACTGGCTTTGAACTAGGCCTCTCTCTATAAATCCTACATTTCACTATATGAATAAATAGCAGGATGGTGCTTTTAAACTGCCACTCAGAGATTAATATGACTTCAACTCAAGGAAGATTTTGTTGAATACTGAATAAGGCAGTTTAATTAATTTTGCTCAAGAGAAAGTCCAAAAGTTTTAAAGATACTTGAAAAGTGATACATTCAGAAGGTCACCTTGTTTTCCAAAGCTTTGGACTTTTTTCTATTCATTTACCAAAGAAAGAGCCTTTATCAGGCAGCATGCGATCACTTAAAAGATGATCTGGATCACCGGCATAGCTCTAGCTGACTGTCAAGTAAATAAAAAGCTTGAGACAGAAGTGAGTCACAAAAGGTAATGTGACCACAGCACTGCATGAGTCAAGAGCTTACTTTGCCTCTGTTATTTGGAGCATCATTACACATCGTCTCTTATCCTTGTGTTCTCAGACTAACTGTACTGCTCTGGTTTCTTATCGTCCCGGCATTGCTGATACCCAACACGACATCCGCTGTCTGCGCTTGTTATATCTTCACTGGTAATAGCGAGGCAGAGGCAAACATGAACAGGCGAGATGGCATGTAGTGAGGGAAACCCGTGCATGTGTACTTTGCATTGGTGTGAAGCACATCAAATAACCAGAAACCATACGAGCTCAATTGCCAATGATTACACCCGCTTTCTGGAGAATTGTCCGTGGCATTTAAAAAATGTTGAAATAAGTATCTACAACCTCCAACATCTATACACTGTTCCATTAGACTAACTAACAAGTAACCAAGATGCAAGATCACTTGCTAGCTGATCTGAAAATGTGGATGTGATAATGCATTAATTGTCAGGAATGAATTTATTACCATAAAAAAAAAAATGAGTAACCTACTCTGTGATTTGAGATCTGAACATATAAAAATATACTTAGTATATGAGTGTCTATATGTCGTCATTCTCTGACATAGACAAGTAAGAAAGAAGGCAGACCCTGCCATCTTTGGTTGGAAGCCATGAAGCTTTGGAAGGCTTATTTTCATTTCTACTATCTTTTAAAGACCCAGCAATACACAGTATGGAATAAAATATTATTTCACCCATTACTTTACCAAAGGGCTCTAATTAATATTTTCTAAAAGAGAGCATTTCTCTCTATATATGAAAGGCTCCCACTAAGGCGAGTAGTGTCAAAGATGAACTAATTTGAAGATTACTGAAATATTAATAATTTTTAACTACATATATATATATATTTTTTTTTGACTATAGCTTCCAAAAGAAATCATTTTTTTCTGTTTTTTTTTTTTCCAATCTCAGTCTTTGAGCCTTTCATTTATTTCTAACACCAACAGGATTAATGCTCTACAAGAGAACTAAAGAAATCAAGGAAAGAAAATGGTATCCAAGGATCTCTGACTAGGTCTGAACTGATTAAAGCTGAAGAAAAAGCTTGTTAACAAAGCAGCATTCTGCTCCAGAGGCTTTTAACCTGATAAATAAGGGAACTGGTGTGTGCGTCAGTTTTAATTCAGAGGAAGGTTATTGTGTGGGTGTGTACAATTTTTAATTTATTTTCTCTATGCACATGTTTGGAGTCTCTGAATTCCTGATGTGCAGTACTTTGTCTAAAAAGGATTAAAATTATAAAGAACACTGATATAATACCTATTATGTATGTATGTATGTATGTGTATATATATACACATACATATAAAAAATAAAAATTCTCCCCTCGCCCTGCTGTTATGTGCTGGATTGTCTCAGAGGCCTCTTTGCACAGCCTGCATCTGGGGTCTTGCCTGGTGTGGTAGACTCCAGCCTCTATCGATCTTGTGCTTAGAGCTTGTTCCTGTGCTGCCATAATCAGTGCCTCTGTGCTGTCTTTCAGTCCAGCTTTGCCCAGCCATTGGTAGGATTTCTCAATATCAGCCACTTCTTCTATCTGCCAGTGGTACATGCCGTGCAGGAACCTGTCCTTCCATGATGGTTCCTGTTCTTGCTCCTGTTCTTTCACAAGTTTCTGCTGCCTGAGGTATTCACTAAGCATGTGATCAGTTGTGGCCATCTTCCTGATGTACTCATGGATGTTTGTTGTTTCACCCTGGATAGTGTTCTGACACTCACTAGTCCTCAGCCTCCTTCTTAGCTTTCTTGTCTTGATGTCAGTGGGTGCTATCTCCTCCTTTGGCCAGCTTATTATCCCAGCAGGGTATCTGATGACCGGCAGGGTGCAGGTGTTGATTGCCCCCATCTTGTTCTTCCCATTCAGCTGACTGCTCAGAACTTGCCTTACTCTCTGCAGGCATTTGGTGGTTGCAGTTTTTCCAGCGGCCTCTTCATGATTCCCATTTCCCTGTGGGATTCCAGTGTACTTATAGCTGTCCTCAATGTCTGCAATGTTGCCTTCTGGTAGTACAATCCCCTCAGTTCTGACTACCTTCCCTCTCTTTGTTACCATCCGACTACGCTTCTCCAGTCCGAGTGACACTCCAGTGTCGTTGCTGTAGATCCTAGTGGTGTGGATCAGTGAATCGATGTCTAGTTCACTCCTAGCATACAGCTTGATGTCATCCATGTAGAGGAGGTGGCTGACGCTCCATTCTGTAGTCGGTATCCATAGCCAGTCTTGTTAATGATCTCGCTGAGGGGGTTCAGTTAGCCATTCCTGGTGTGTCTCATCCATTCGCAGCTGGTGCATTTGTGCATTTGTGCTGCCAGGCGCTCATGGAGTGCAGTTAGCCAGTAGGTGTGTATCATGTCAGGGCCTGGTGCTGTCCAACGCTTCATGTTACTGGAGCCTGTCCAGGAAGGTTGCTGTGGTCTGCTCTTAGATCCACTATCCACTGAGCATTGCTGTTATGTGTTGCATTCTTCTCCCATATGCTCTGTCTCCAGCCTTGGTGGGACTATTCCTATGTGGTTCCCCTGCCACTGAGAGTACACCTTGGATGGTCCAGTTTATTCTCCTGTCTTTTATCTCTCTGGTATACCTCTTCAAGCGGCTAGCCAAGGCTGTGAGTCTTTGCTTGGCAGATTTAGGCCTCAGGTATGGACAGCTTATTGTACTTCTTAGGCACCCCTTTCTTCAGCTCCGATAGTTGGCTAACTTCGCTCCGTGTTGCCTTGATCTAGGCCTCTAGTCTCCTTCTCCATGGAGGACACTGCTTCTTGTGGCTATTGTTCATCTTATAGCCAAGCATCTTGACGATCACTGTTGCTGTGGTATACATCAGCTGGTTAGCTTCAGTGATGGTTGCAGTAGGGATTGTCTGTAATGCTGCAGTCAAATCTTCTAGTAGACTGCACGTAGTCTTGTTAGTCCAGGTTTCCAGCTTGTCCATGATCTTGTCTTTCAGGTCAGCTGCTCATGTTATTCAACGTACTTGGGGCTTCAATTCAATTTTTTATTTATATAGCGCCAAATCACAACAAAAGTCACCTCAAGGCGCTTTATATTGTAAACTCCCTGAAAAACCTTCAGATGATCCAAATGCTGCAGCAAGAGTACTGACCGGGACTAGAAAGAGAGAGCATATTTCTCCCATATTGGCTTCTCTTCATTGGCTCCCTGTTAAATCCAGAATTGAATTTAAAATGCTTCTCCTTACATACAAGGTCTTGAATAATCAGGCCCCATCTTATCTTAAAGACCTCATAGTACCATATCACCCCAACAGAGCACTTCGCTCTCAGACTGCTGGCTTACTTGTGGTTCCTAGGATATTTAAAAGTAGAATGGGAGGCAGAGCCTTCAG
>VUQS01007957.1:6190-20729 GCA_015108495.1 Heterochromis multidens
AAACAAGCTGTAAAAAAAAAAAAAAAAAAAAAAAAAGAAGAAACAGATCAAAAATTAAGTATAACTTTGTATTTTAATCTCTGTCTACTCTCAATACACTATACCTGTGTCTCAAACCATGTATTTCCATACTTAAGCTATCAATAATATGTCTGTCCACTTTAGAAGAGAGGACTCGGTCTAAAATATGTTCCACTTTTTAGGCTTGTCTTGCAGAGTTTTTCCAAAAATCACACATGTTCTAAGTCTTATATTAATGTGCAATTTTCTGTAAAAAAGCTAACTTACTTCTTCTCCATGTCCTGTCTAAACAAGAAGTACTGGAGCTGTCTAATATGCCACTTTAATTACCATGATATATTAAACATAACCAGCTATGCTAATGAGGTCATTCATTTAGCTAATTAATGCACTAATTAGAAAATATTTCAATGTCTGCACATAACTTGGTGGTGGTATTTAGATGAGCTCCGTAACCTAAAAGTACAAAGGAGTTCCATGGAAATAAGTGTGTCCTCATTAAAATCTGGTGCACAATGCTAACATGGAATCCTTATGGGTAAAAAAATAATTCAAATACAGATATGAGTGCAGATGTGATCAAGATACACGTCAGAAAACACTGAGGGAAAAGCTTCTCTTTGAGCATACTGTAAAAGACTGAGCCCAAAGAATTCTCTGGCCTTGCTTGCCCAGCGGTCTGCCATTTGTCTGGCAAGATGCAGCTGATTTGTAGCACCGAACATTGGAACAGAACAGCCGGAGGGCACAAACTACTGAGGCACAGTGAGAGAGTCAGCACCTGTGGGAGACCCACTGAACGCAGTCTACCTGCATGAGTCTGATTGCACACACTATGGTAAATTATACACTAAAAATAAATGACCACTAACGGTGCCATACATTTTTCATAAGGTAAAAATTAAACTGGAATTAATTCATCATTGCAGCCTTGAATATAAAAAAATGTTATAATAGAGAATGAGACCTCTTAACGTGAACACGAGACTTGCACAAGAATAATTACCTTATGGTATAAAGATTAAGTAGTTGTACATAAAAGCGATCTTTGTCACATACAAATGTTGGGCCATGTTACACAAAGCTTCCTTAAAACTGTTCCATTATATTTGCAGTCTATGTAATGCACCTGCATTTATGTAGTGCTTTTCCAGTCTTCTTGACCACTGCGGGAGGAAGCTGGAGTACCAAACAGGTACAGGGAGAACATGTAAACTCTACACAGAAATCCTAACCCTGTGCAGTAAAGCAAAAGTAACGTAACAAGTAGTGCAATTAATTCCTTTATATAGGGAATAAATAAGTAAACTGCTGCATAACTTTTAAAAAAATTAAAGGTTAATAATAAGGATATTTTGAAATAACCACCACCACAGTGCTAAGTACAGATTTAGCCTGCGTATTTATTTTCTGTCTATTCCGCTTTTCCTGATAGTAATTTCTGTCAGTCAAAAGCTCAGGGTACAGACTTTTCTGCTCTTGAATTTTTATGATGTAATAGAATAAGCAGATATCCTTAATATGGTCATACGAGACACATAGCTGTGGCTGTGAGGACAGAAGCCCAACTCACCTGCTGTTCAAACCTCTGTTTGTGAGGGGTAGCCAATGGTAAATGGGCTGTTTTTGTATAGCGCTTTTACAGCATGTTTCATTCACCCATTCATACAAGCACTTTTTTTTTTATGTCTAAGTGCTTTCTATCTAAGAGAGCAACTCGGGGTTCAGTATCTTGTCCAAGGAAACTTTTGGATGCAGACTGGAGCACCCAGGGATCGAACCACCAACCTTCCGATTAGTAGATGAGCTGCTTTACCTTCTGAAAGTCTTACAGGGAGGGTGGCCTCAAAGGGAGATTAGCTCAAACAGCTTGTTTCAGACAGAGGATGGACTGAGTGGCTGCAGAAAGGCCCAGTATAAAATAAATAAAAGTTATAAACTGTGAATCATGCAAAACTAAAATTTAACTTTTCCTGAACTGACAGTATTATATTGTATTGTTATCACCTATCTGTGCTGTTTTAATTGAATTACGTAAAATGAAGAGCAACATATTCTCAGTATTTACAAACTAAACACACAGTACACTGTGTATAAGAAGCACTGCCCAGCTTTGCTTTGAGTGAACAGCAGATCTTTGCATGTCTACGCAAAATTCAAGGTTTACCTGTTAGTGTTCATACATTTAACAGAAGCTGAGTAACAGTTGTTCTAACGCTTTTTCACAGTAGAAAACAAGTTGACAGAAGTTTTAACTTTTGATAAGAGAGGAAATACTATATATCCTCTTCTCACTTCATCTTCAACATCTGCAGGGTTCATCCTGTCCTCTGCTCTTCAAAAGCCCTTAGCTTTCTCCAGCATGTTCAGGACTGGACACTGTTAAGATATAAGTGGTGCAGTGAAATATTGAGATGTAGGATATCTTTCAAGCCAAAGGCATTCAACAATCAAACAACATCTTTGAAAGTTGATGGTACGAAAATGCTGGGAAGTTCTTGTCTTGCTGCTACAGTCCTCAGATGGCACAGAATGGCAGTGGGTGGCAAACTCACTCATCTTAGATAACATTTCCATACCAAAAAGCAAATGCATCAAGTCTGGAAAAAAAAAAACAAAAAAAAAACCCTCTGTGTTTGTGCCATGTAGTGCAGAGCTTTGAATCTTACAGCGCCTCTCTTCAGGGGAGATTATCCCACACAAAAGTGGAGAAAGCAGCAGTGGAACAGCACAGTGTGATGAGCTCAGGTGTTTCCTCAGATTACTCTTAATATTAACAAAATCAATGCCATTTAATTCTGGGTCAGGGCCGGAAGATTACTGCGTCTGCTAACGAACATTTTTAGTCATGCAGAGCTTTCTAGTGCATCGCCACATTTTCCACTGCAATGGCTTATAATTTGAACAGATTTATAAATGTTTTTTTTTAAACTAAATATACCTCCTTATTTAGTTTCACCAACAATATTTTTTCACATAAATAATAATTTAAAGCTGGTTTATTACAACTCGTTTTATTTTGATACCTCTGGTCATCATTCTTTATGTTACAGTAACAGCATTGTACTCGTACAGCCCACAGTTGCTGAGACCTGGGAATACTTTGACATGATCTAAGATGATCTAAACTGCTTATATCAGCCCTGAAATGTTGGTAATAATCCCTCTTTATGCTCAGTGTTTGAGGCCAACTCTTACTGACACTTTTAGCTAGAATTGCATTTTATCTAGAACCTCGCAGATTATGCCCCTGTGAGCAAGTCAGGATACAGTTTTTACATTAATGTCTGTCCATACTTGACCTTTGAACCTTTTCATGTGAGGAATGTTGTCATAATAAGCATATGAATTCTTGATCAACAATATATTCTTAGTTTGTCTTTCAGCCCAAGGGAACATTTGTGCTACTGTTTTGACATGATGCCATGGTCTTTGTAATGAGTTATGATTTTTTTTTGGTAACTTTAAGTTTTTTCTTTTTTTTTTTTTTTTTTTTTTTTTTTCTGTATTTTTTTTTTTTTTTTTTTTTTTTTTTTTTTTTTTTTACCACTGTGTGTGTTTTCCCTGTAGTGTGTACTTGCTGTTATTCAACTCTGCTTCTTTTCTCTCACTTGCAGTACTTGCAGATGAAATGGCCACTTTTGGACGTCCCCGGATCTGCAGGACTAAAGGATTCTCGCTCTCCGACACCTGGCCATTTAGTAAGTAAAGCTCAAAACAGAACGAAACAGAACAAAAATTCAAGCCAGAAAACTATAGAATTTACAAGCAGTGTTCGAGTCAGAATTCTTGGTATTATCGATCACTCACAAACACTTCAGATTGCTGTATGTGCACGCTGCGGTTGGATGTCTCCTGCGGGTTTGCTTCAGTGCGTGCGTCAGAAAGATTGTGGAATAAGTTAAGTGCTTGCTTGACAAGCAGCAGAACAGCTTGTATGAGGGAAGAAATAAACAGGGAGTAGAATTTCACACACCACACAACTGAACTCAGTAAATCCATTAATGTGCACACCAGCAGAGTCCCACTATTTCTCCTCCCTTATTTTGTGGCGCTAATAAGATGTTTCCTCCCGCCTGTGACCTACAAGACATTAACCCAATTATCAAACAAATTATATAAATGTATTGGGGGAATCAATTTACTGCCAGCCATATAAATGCTTTAATCAGACCATGAGCATAATGCGATTATTCACAATAATAAAGTTATGGGGTGCATGCAAATCTACAGGTTCCCATCTATCCATGTGCAACTTCCCACCACAACCTGCAACACCCGCAGTCCTGCTCCTCAGCAGCCTGTCTGTCGTTACCACAATAACTCAGTCTGCACCATAAATCTCTCAAGTTTGATCCTCCCTGCCATTCCTCAACTTTCCCACACAGGTGTGAGCTAATCATGATGGTGTCTCACTCAGGTTAGACAATGCGGGGTCTCAGCAGACCTGTTTGGTTTGTGGCTTCACTGAGGGATGTGTGTTTTTCAGATGGAAAACACGAGATAACATGGAGCCTGCAGTTTTCAATCTAGCATCTCACCTGCATGATTGTATCGGGGCATCTTCTGGTTCAGGAAGTCAATTCTTTAAACAGTGCAGAAAGCAGAAAGCCACTGTCACTGCACTTTAGTCAAAAACAGTCGCCGTGACTCAGTCCCTTGACCTTACATCCTGACTAGACATGCTTGCTGAGTTTGTGGTTGATCCGCTGAATCCTGTAATTGCAGTGATGCATCTGACAAAGTCCTCATTGAGAGCAGTTAATGGGAAATTGTGAAGGATACAGAGTTTGCTCATGGGATTGCAGCCCTGACTTTATGTCTCAATTAAAGATATTCTATTAGAATAAATGCTGACCTATCAGTGACCCTTTTGGGTTTTCTTTCAGACACTAAGCAGCTGCTTAGTAAAGTTTTGCTGTTTAGCCAATACTGAACATTATAAAATTGTCTGAATCCACATTGTAGCGAAAAATAATTCACAGAAATGAATGCGATGAAGGCGGTTGGATTTAAGGAAATTGAAGAACATTAACTGAGGTTTAGTTCTGTGGTTGGATTGTTTCTGTTCTGTCCTTGAGTAGTTGTTGCTACTTTTTATGTGGCTCTATTGTGTCTTGTGGCCTTCATGTCTTTGAATGTCATTAAACCAGAAAAGCTAGTACAGAAAGAAACAATGTAGAAGTCTGAGAATGTGAGGGATCGTTTTCTGGTCTGAATATAAAGTATCCTTTGTTTTTGTGTACTTATACTGTATATGTGCTCCTTTTTAAAGTTTGGAACATGTGTTCTCTTTTCTTATGCATTTAAGTTATTTTTTAATGTTTTTATATATACACATAGGAACTTAGAATTACCTACAGATTTTACACCTATACAAGCTCTATACATCTGTTGGCATAGTTAATACTAATACTGTTAAGATGGCGCTAGTTGATGGGCGTCACACTGTTAAGTGTCACGTATAAAACACTTAAATTTCCAGAAAAATAACTCAAGATAATTAGTCATTTTCTTTGTTCTGAAGTAGTGTCAGTGATGGGGAAGTTCATTGAAAGTGTAACTGCATTCATTTTGTCATCTCGATGAGCAGGTTGCTATGCTCTATCTGGTGACCTGTGACCACAGGGTTATTTGATGTGGGGTGGGAAGACTGAGCACTGGGTACACTGTACTCTGGGCACAGAGGATAAAAAGTGAAACACCCGCTGTGCCCTTACCCCCCGCCTTTCTGGGCCAGGTGCCCACATACTCCTCTGGTGTGCTGCTGCTGACAGGGAGCCAGGCTGATTATGTGCTCATTACTCCAGCCGAGGAGAGAGAAGGAGAGTGGGAGGGGAGCAGCAGGCTGGCTCCCCAGGCCTGCAGGCTCCCTAGGCCCCAGCACTGCACTAATGAGAGCAGGGGGAGCGGATGGGCACACACAGGGGGCCAGGGATTACTGCCCAGGGCCAAGAGGAGCCAGAGAGCGAGAGACCCGAGGAGAGGCAGTGAGGAGACCCCAGCAGGGACTCCTGAAGCGGACCTGTTCTCTGCGTGTGTTAGATCTGACATTGTTGCTTTTTTGTGAAGATGGACTGGCATGGTTTGGATTATCTGTTGGGGCCTGCTTATAGGGATATGTATATCTTAGATTTTAAAAGCATGTCGACTACTGGGTTCACTGATAAGGTTTTTGCAGTCTATTATGGAGAGGCCTGCTCAGTCAGGCTCCTCTGCAGATTAATAACTCTTAGCGAGTCACCACATGTTGATATGTAGAAATTTTTTGCGAAGAATATGCTCTCAGATTTCTACCTTTGCCTGGGGAGATCGGTGCAATTACTGTTGGCAGATCCAAATTGTTTGACATTTCTGCTGATTCTGTCGACGCGAAACAAGAAAAGATGTTGTTGAATAGAAATTGGAGTGTTCTGTGGATACATGAAGTCCGGGGAAAGACCATCTTGCCACAGATTGGGTCCATAAGGCCTGTATGCTAATCGGAGCCTGCTCTTGCCTGAGATCCTCAATTATTCAACAGACAGGTTTGTTTAGCATTCAGTTGGTATTGCTTTTGGTAGTAATGATGATGGTGGGGTTGGAGGACTGGGAAGAAGGGAACAAGCTTTTTTTTATGAACATACCACACCTCGTCATACATACACACACACACTCGAGTGTGTGAGTGAGAACCCCAAAAACCCCCATTTCATCTCCTGTGTTCAGAGGGTTGCCTCATGAATAATGCATCAAAGGCGCTGCAGGGCCAGGTGATGCAGTATGGAGAACTTGTCAGTCCATCAGTAGTAGTGACCCAGCTGGAGCAGAGAGGAGAGGAGAGGAGAGGAGAGGAGAGGGGGAAGGAAGTGGAATCTTATCTTTTATAATGTACAGATTCACACGTTGCTAATAATGATCACAAGCCTTGCCTCACGTTCCTAAGTGAGGTCATTATGTCGCTTGCAGTACTTCATCCACCAGGCCTATTGTCTGTGTCATTACTGACTAGTTCTGTTATTCTGGTTTACAGAGAGGCTGTGACTCTTTAATGAGGCAGAACTGGCTGTCTGTCCCTCAGTTGCTTACTGGATCACAGCACATTCAGTCGTCAAATATGGGCTCATCTGCGCTTGACAGAATCACCCTCTTTGTTTCAATATTGTATGGAGTAATCATGGCACTGAGGGGCCTGGTCCTGTCAGCGTATCACAAGACACTTAGTCAGGGAATTGTTTAAATGAAACGAAGTGGCAAGGTAGAGAAGAGCATTCCAGAGATGCCTTTTGTCTCCCTGCATGCGTCTGGTGCAGTTTTTACTTCTCTGGGCTCTAAAAAATTTTAAGAAGTAATATTAAATAAAAACGATACATTTTTTTCCCCTCCCCAAAGCGTTACATATATTTGCCTTCGACCTATATTCTTTTAACAGACCTTTCACTGGGAGTCCAGCGAGATTTTCTCATTTTGCATTAGGCAGTGAACAACCGGGATCCATCATGAAATCAAAGGCTTTGGAAGGACTGTACTGAATACTGATCTAAGGTCTGCAGTCCTGCTGGGCCACTGCAGAGACAAGATCCTCTTCAGAAATGCGATGAGGAACCAGTGCTTTGATTCAAGTCAAACTCTTTAGAGGAGCGTACTCAGATTGAGTGTTGCAGACTGAATTCTTGAGTGAAAAGATACTGTTTATTAGTGGCAGATTCACCAGAAAGTAATGTTACTGTCTGATAATTTACAAATATTTATCGCTGGTTAGGCTCCAGTGAGATTTGTCCGTGTTTACAGTGATATTTATGGTGCTGACTTTGCTGGCTCTCTTAATTTATTTAATGACCACTGGGGATGTTCACTCCAGTAATCTGATGCTGCTCTGCGCTGTATTATTCTAACCTAGAATTATAATGCCATTGACCTTGTCAGTGGCGATGATCAGACGTAAAGCACACGTTGTCTGTGATGAATGCCATACTTTTGGAGTGGCTGATTTTAAAGACACACAACTGTATGACACGGTCAGTCCCCTTTCACGTCCGCTTCCTGTTGGCGTTGACAAACAAGGCTCGGATTTCTCAGCATGCCAGGCATTCTTTTCACCCTGTCTTTCCTCGAGTTTTGAAAGGCCTCTGAGACTCCCACCCAGAATTGCCGAGCATAAAGACACACAAAGCTGCGGGGTTATTCAGTTTGTTCTAAGCTCTCTTCCCCATCGGCTGTTTGCCTAGTAATTCAATTCAGATGTGCAGGATCCAAAAACATGTTTGCTTGAATGAAATCCACCCCTCCACCCACACTGACCAAGGACTGTGCTTTTCTTAGCACCGTTCCAAGTTGGACAGCCAGGCTAGGTGCTGCCACCTCTGCCTTTTTAGCTTTAAGCCCTCTTCAGAGACAGACATCTTTTCTCTGCACCGGCTCCGAAACTTTCTGCTTTTTTCTTTTTTTTTTCCCCTCTCTCTCTCTCTCTCTCTCTCTCTCTCTCTCTCTCTCTTAAACCTTCCGGTTACTATTTCAGATTACTTTATGTGCAGCTCTGAGTGTTTTTACTTGGGTAGATGAGAGTTATGCACCACTGCAGACATGTTTGGAACAAGCACGTCGATGTAAAGATTTGTGTCTTTCTGGTGTAGATAGCGTCTCTACATGTTGTTTGTATTTAAAACGTGGCTCACGTGCCTTGCGGTTTTCCTCCTACACTTTGCTTGTGGATCATGAAACCAGGCATATGATGGTTTTCATGGACTAAAGGAATATTACTCTGGACATAAAGCAAGTCAAAGAAGGCACTGATAAACAAGTGGTTTGGTTTTAAGTAGATTAAGCCATTAGTCTAGTTTTATGATCTCTGAGTTCTGGAGAACTTAATTAATTTAAATTAGCTTACAATTATGCTGATTTCTATTGATTCAATTAAAAACAAAAACTATGTAGAAATAAAAAAAAGGAATTTGCTAGCTCAAGTTTTTTATTTTTATTTTTAACAGAGAAACTCTAACAGGTAGCATGTAGGTCAGAATAGTTTTGCATCTGTGGAAGCTGCACGCAGCATTTCTCTCTACATTTTGTCAGGCTGCTGAACCGAAAGGCAGCCTGGATTTGAAACTAGTGCCTTCAAACTTAGAAATATGTTTGGAGCGCATGATTCATGTATTCCAAGATATGAATTATTAATGGGCATCATTTCAAATTCTCACTGAACTGCTTCCCAAAATGTGTTGGCACCCAGGTCTAGAGGTCTCAAACAACCCTCACAATATAGGGAAATTCATAAGTCGGCATATTGTACATGAAGTAGAACAACAAAGCACAACTCAAATATACATGACATGTGGGACCTAGGATTTTAACCTACTAAGTCAACACTATCTCTACCATGATCCAAAGCCTTCCATTCCCTCCGTATCACTGTATGCATTTACCTTGCATGTCTCCAAGTCTGGAGAAACTAAAAAAAAAAAAAAATCTTGTGGAAAGTGATCTTAATATAGCCATGTTTAACACCAGTAAATATTTTCCTCCCTGCATCTGGCATTACCTGAATCAAAGCCTGCTTTAAACACGGGAGAAACCACTTTGCTAAAGACTTAAGAAAAGAGGAAAAGGTTGGACCTTCCTTTTTCTTAAAAAAAAAAAAAAAGCTGCAGAGAAAAAGCTAACATTTGGAACAATTCTTAGTAGCGTGAAGCAAGAGAGCGTACAGGACTCTCAATGCAAACCTTGTTCCCCAGCAGACCACGTTAGAGAGAGACAGAGGTTGAGAAGGGGGTGGGGAGGGATATTGAAGAAAGGTTAGCCTGGAGGAACAAGACTTCTTTCTCCCCTCCCACCCCTTGACCCTCCCTTGTGACAAGTTGAGCCAACAAGTGCTCTATTCAGCTAAGCAGCCAGGGGAAATGACTGCTAGGCTGAGTGCTGCCTAATGAAAGTAGAGACGCTGGTTATTATTATTGTCTTCATCATCCCCTTCTTATTGCTGGTCAGATCTCAGAAAGGATATGTGCTTTGTTCACTGTGTGTGAAGGATTGTGGAAATAAGGGAAAGAAATACTCTGCGTGTTGCTGGACTTTCTGCTCGTCACCACTTATCTTAAGTTATAGAGAATTTTAAGTGGTTTTCCAGCATTAGTAGCATTTGTAATCCGCCCGTGGTGGTTGCTGTCAGACAGAGTGGGATATGATGTCTCCACATGTTTATGGACATTTAGTTTACCTTAGCTCTATTGTGTTTATTTGTGGCTTGCTGGTGCGACTTTTGGACTCGGTGGCACCGTTGTTTTTCTTGTTGGACTGAACAAACAGTTCTCTCCTCAACTAAATGGCCATAATGATCTTGGCATGTGTCTACGAGGCCTTTTTAGTGCTCCTTGGTGCTGGTCCAGATTGCATCACAGGGCTGGTCACACGCATAAACTGTGATGTTTACCATGGAGGGCATTCACAAATTATGCCCTTTTTATGCCATGCATTTCTGTTGAACAGTGGCCAGCATGAATCATGTGCAGCGTACAGTTACGGGTCACAAATTGTTTGCTTCACCTACAAGTATAAATAATTCTTTGATATTTATATGAGACACAAATATAGCAAACACACGGATATGTTTCTCCATGAAAAACAGATTACTTTCACTATCTTTTAAATGTGATGTCAGGCACTTGTTGCTCACCTCCAACTCTCTGTGTCATCTTCAGTCCAATAAAGTCCCAGTGGTACAACATGCCCACCATGTTCACCCACTGACGCCCCTCATCACCTACAGCAATGAACACTTCTCCCCTGGCACGCCGCCATCACACCTCTCCCCAGAGATCCTCGACCCAAAGACAGGTAAAGCATCTGATGGATGGACATTGATTTATGTTACTGTGCAACTGCAGAAGTGATTTTCACATAAAATCTTAAGGAAAAGTGATGATAAAAACTACAGTTTTGTTGTGTTTAAATACACGTTTGTTAGGGTAATGAGGAAGTAAGCACTCAAATGTGCACAGATAAGTGCGATTTAATCGGCTTGACAGGTTCATGATGTTTTAAAAACAGAAAGAATATTTGTGACATTGTTTTCTATGACACAAAAAAATGATTCTTGTTTGGAATGTATTGCGCAAGTTTGCTAGACATTTTTTTTTCCTATTAAAATCACCTTGCTGAGTTCACTTGTGGATTCTGTGACCTCTGCAGGTATTCCTCGGACACCTCACCCGTCAGAACTGTCTCCATACTACCCCCTGTCTCCTGGTGCTGTCGGTTCAATTGCACACCCTCTGAGCTGGCTCATGCCGCAGTAAGTTTCTTTTATTGTGAGCTAGCTGCATAGCCAGATGTATTACTTAGTTATTTATATATATCATATCTTTTTAACAAACTATAGTTACATGTGCTTCCCTAAAAAATAGATTTATGATGACCATCTTGCGTCACTTTCTTGGAATGAATTTGCTTTGTGGGTGCGTCCACCTGCTGTGATGATGCATATTAACACACCACCAGAGATGTTAGCTAATTAGCTGTGCTGGCTTAGTGGCCAACTTCAGACTGCTTCTTGCAGAGATCTAAAATTTAAGAAAGCGCAATAAATTATTTATAAAATTCAAGTCAAGCACGAAAAAAAGTATAAAAAGGAAAACTCTTGTTGGGAAATTTTTTGATAGGAATGTCCACATTTTATGCAGCACTGTAAGTCCCGGTGCACCATATCATGAGAATATCATAAAACATTAGAGTTTACCAAGAGGAATTTATGAACATTTATTGGTTTTGCCATGGGTGTTGTAATCAATTGCAGTGATGCTGTTCCACAAGCAGGGGATTTGAGTTGATGAGGGGAGGATTAGTGCTGGCGGGTTAGCTGTCAGCTGTGTTTGATCCACCTCACACTGGAGCCTTCGCTCACTCTGTGTACCTCTGTCTCCCAGGCAGGGCCAGCACATGTACTCCATCCCTCCGGGGGGATTCCGTCACCCCTATCCAGCGCTAGCAATGAATCCATCCATGTCCAGGTGAGTGGATCATGTTCAGTAACACCCCAACCCTCCCGAAGGGAGACATCTAATATCTGTTGCCTTTATGACATGCTCTATTCACATTTCTCCTGCTTTTCTTTGCCAGATTTTTACAATGCATGCAGCTCCAAACTTCAGTTGTTGATATTTTGACTGGAAATTGCTTGATTTTTTTGGGATGTAAAGAAAATGTAAAAAAAAATGAAACATGCAGTACATCCACTTGGACAAAACACTGTCAGACTGTGGACAGGCAGTGGTGTCAGGACTACAAAGGGATGTAAGGTCTAAGTCTATCGGAGACAGGTTCAGCTTCTTAAATAGAGCAAATGCATTATTGGCATTCAGGGCCTCTCTCCTGTCTTTTCTCTCAGAGCTAAACTTCTGTGGTCAGGCCAGTGTTCTGAGCCACTCCACTACACACACACACCAAACCAAAGAGATGAAAGGGCTGAGAATCGATTAGGACAAATCAAAGCTCATCTGAACCAACACGTCCCTTCAGACTAAACTCTCTGACCCTCTGTCAAAATTGGAAAGATTTGTAGCGAGCCTTCCGGTGTTAGTATGAGATGAAATATTCAGAAGGTTCTCTGTGATCAATAGCATGTGTAACTCCATCCTGAAATGAACTCACAACAATCAGAGCACGCCTCACACAAGGTTATTTAATGCATCAGATGTATTGTGAGCCAAATACTGCACCAAAATTTCTGCTTTTGTAGAGATTCGAAATAAGCTTGCAGTGGGCTGTCTGACCCAAGAAGAAACCTGCCAAAACGAAGACGTTACATTAAATGTTTTTGACAGTATCAGTAAGCTATAACTTTAAAGTGCCAGTGTAAAGTATGAATAAAATTTTATGGCAACAATGATGAATGCTAATGGAAGCAGTATCTTCAAAATGTGGAGCTTGACTGCACGCCATCACTCGGAGCAGCTTGAGTTATTCACTGGGGAATAAGTAGGATGTTTACAAGGATAGCTGGTAAAGGTTTATTACCAGGGGAATGATAGGGGTCCTGCTTGTTTATGCAGTATAAATTATTAAGATTTTCAAAGAGAAAAAAAGAAAATAAAACATGAACTGAGAATTAGGTCCTGTTTACAGATTTTTTGAATAGGCCCATGTATTTACACTTTTTTTCGGAGACATTATAAGACAAGAACTTTGCCTTGACCACATGTTGCTGAGTGTGATGGTTAGAAATAATCAGATATGTAGGTTAATATTTTTTTCCATACTTAATAAAGCATATATTCTATTGTATTGTGTGCTGTTACTAATGACAGTATGTGTTTTAAGTGTTAAAACACTTAAAACAGATAAATGTTCCAGTCTAACATTAACTAGAGAGAGGGATCCTGGGCTATGGAGCTTAATTCCCCCTCTTGTCTGTTACAATGCTCCTTTGTATTAACTATTGGAAATTGAGAGACACACTTTGTAAAGGTGTTCTGTGTGGACGGCTGTCAGAACGCTCTCCGTGGTCTGGGACGTGGTAAGGAAAGGGGTTTCAGGTGTCACAGCCATGCCGTCGCCATGGTAACAGCACACTCCACTTTTCTTCAGCCTTTGGTGAATAAAAGGCCTTTTGAAAACGTCTTTATTTGAACAAAAAGCAAGCATGTTACTCATTGTGTGTATGAATTTAGTCTAGACAGAGGCAGTAGGCACAGTGAATTTCACCCTGAGGGTGAGGCAGGGCGGTTATGTGCCAGGTTAGCTGAACTTTTTCCTTGTCAAGCTGACAGAGGTGCCTCGTTACAACCAGCTGTTAAAACGTTGCCTCCTTTTTGCCCTCCCAGCTTGGTGTCCAGCCGTTTCTCCCCTCACATGGTCACCCCACCTCCGCACAGCCTCCACCAGACCGGCATTCCTCATCCGGCCATAGTTTCCCCGGCCATCAAGCAGGAGCCCAGCGGTGACATCAGCCCCTCGATGCATGCGTAAGACGTCTCAGCAAGTCCTACTTTCATTGCTGCCCCTCGTTATGCTAAAATTGACTCATACTTCTCCATCGTTCACACGCTGCTTTCTTATTGTTTTGGATTAGCAGCAAGTCCCCCATTCCTGCCAAGAAAGAAGAGGACAAGAAGCCTCATATCAAGAAGCCTCTGAATGCTTTTATGCTGTATATGAAGGAGATGAGAGCCAAAGTGGTGGCAGAGTGCACTCTGAAAGAGAGCGCGGCTATCAACCAGATCCTTGGCAGACGGGTAAGCAGTGCAGACAAAGGCACTGGAGTTTATACATACATATGTATATATATATATGTGTGTGTGTGTCTGTGTGTGTGTGTCTGTCTGTGTGTGTGTGTCTGTCTGTGAGTGTGTGTCTGTCTGTGTGTGTGTGTCTGTCTGTGAGTGTGTGTCTGTCTGTGAGTGTGTGTCTGTCTGTGTGTGTGTGTCTGTGTGTGTGTGTGTGTGTGTGTGTGAGTGTGTGTCTGTCTGTGTGTGTGTGTGTGTCTGTGTGTGTGTGTCTGTCTGTGAGTGTGTGTCTGTCTGTGTGTGTGTGTCTGTCTGTGTGTGTG
>VUQS01007958.1:6125-16781 GCA_015108495.1 Heterochromis multidens
GGTGCCTGGGTGAAAAAAAAAAAAAAAAAAAAAAAGCGGCGTGCAAATGTGTGTATGAAAGAGTGGGAACATGTGCATGTGTGCGGTCGCCTCAGCCCCACAGAGGTTCACCCCACCCTTGTCAGGGCCTGGTGCCGAGTCACCCAAGTCTCAAATGGCAAACAGCGCATAGAAACACACACGCATACAGAGCAGGACGCAGAGCTCAGCTGGGGCCAAAGTCAACAGATGAGCTGGTCTGAACTGGCTCGCTGTGTGTTCTGATTGTAAATTGCGCTGGTGATGATTAGAGAACTCCAGCACAGGATGTCGACTCTTAAAACTGTCCAGAGAAAATAATTTTCTACTATGTTCAGGAAACTTTTTTTTCCTTTCTCTCCTTCGCGCTGCTCCCCACTTCACCCCCAACCCCCCCTTTAATTTAAACATCATGGGGCTATATGTAAAGAGGAGGAAGGAGTTGGTGTGTAAATTGGTATAAGGCATCCAGAGTAAAAAAAAAGAGACAGACAATGGAGGCTGTTTAGAGGTTCATTTTATCTATGCAACTGCACACATGCAGTTTTTTTTTCACAGTTTATATGCATAGATACATATATAAATATTTCTGTAATGTTACAGTTTAGGATTTCTGTGGTCATTTGCATGCACTTCTCTGTGCATCTATGCATGAATGCATTAACAGTACCATTTCCCATTTATTTATTCCAGTGTAGCTGCTAGAAAGTGGGGAGCAAGATCAATGAGAGTTTGTGTGAGAGAGCCAGAAGTTGATGGGGATAAATGATTATTGTTCTGCTCTTTACCTCCTACTAACTGTGTCATGATGTCATCATCTTGAGATGTACAATAGTGGGCTAGCCCAGATTGTTATTTGCTACATCCCCATTAAAACCACAACCTTCTGACTCATCACTCACTGACACTGCATTGGATTCTCTGGAAAATCTCACATAGACAGACGGACTTTTCATGTCGTCTATCGATGATCGGCTTCAACAGTATTGTGGTACCATTGTAGATGCCCATGGCTCTTCTCTGATTTGATATATAAAATTATTTCATCATCAGTATACACACCTAAAATGGCAAGCCACTTGAACAGAGTTTTCTTAGCATCCTGCAGCCAGCTGGCAGACTTTGTCCCACATTCCTGCACCCCTGTTGCGTCGCCCATCTTGGTGACCATGAAAGCGTTAGCAACTACTGAGGCCTCTCACCACGTCCTTCAGCCTAATTTAGATTTATGTCCTTTTTAAAGACTTAGCCATTCCCTTTTTCTACAGATGACATTTCTGCTTCTCAAAGTCATATAGTACATGCACTGATTCCTTTTTCAAACCTGCAGTGATTTGAAGTAATGAAGAAAAAAAAAGCTTAGCTGCAAAAGGAGAACCGGATGGAAAGCTAGGAAGACAAGTTTGTGTGACTTGCTTGAAGTTTGGCAGTAGTTCCAATTTCCCTCCCTTGATACTCTCCACCTTCTCCCCCCCACCTCCACAGAAATGTCCAGCTTGATTTAATCAGGGAGGCACAAGGGGAAATCAAACTGGGCGTGTGACCAAAAGACTCCATATGGGGACAGGCTTGATCTTGTGACCTAATTGACCCTGGGGGCAGGCAACAAAGACAGTCAGTGAGCTTTTTTTTTTAAAGAGAGCCTCTTTATATTTGTGTAATCATGTCTCTCTGTGTGTAAGAGTGTGTTGAGGAGAGGAATGAGACTCAGGAGAGGACAAGGAGGATGTTAATGTGTCCCTAAGGTGGCAGCAACAGCACAGTCACACACAGACTTGTGTTTGACATCAAGAAGGTGTGGAGAGTATTTCCTGTCCCACCACTCCCTCCTCCTCCTTTTCCTGCTGTGCAGGTCAAACGTTAGGGCCAACATTTAATCCTTGTCAACAAGCGCCAGGTGGGGAATGAGCTACACTGGCTGTCGCTTTGCCCCCAGGCCTCTCACGAGAGTCGCTGTCATTTCCCAAACACACCGCACCTCTGCTTTCTTTTTGTTACTCCCTTTCTTTTTGGTCTCCCTACACTCCCTCTCTATTCTTTCTACTCCCCTCCTCCGTGTTTCATGACTGTTTACGTAAATTGACGGCTTCTCCTTAGCTCACCGGCTTGCGGTTCACCGAAACAAATAAATAAATTCATGAGGACACACACACACATTCATTCACAAACAGTCTGTGCACACCACACAGGCACATAGCAAGATGAGAGATGGAGAGAAAATGTAATCTGTGGGAAGAGAAAGTAAATTAAAAACAAATCACGGCATGACTATGGAGTACAACTGGCAAATGGTGGAAACATCCAACTAAACAAGAGCATTAAGATTCACTGGCTCCCTCATTTGTGTTAAACAATAATCAGGAATAGCTGAGATTTAACCCTCCTGCAAATAATTGAGGGATGGGACTCACATTTGTAAATAAATGACACAAGATTATTATTTGACTTTGCAGCATGGGAAAAGGACACTTCAGAGAGGACCAACACCTTGTCTTGCAGAGAGCATGTTATTATAGTCTCAATATAACCCTGCCAGCGCTGGCTCCAACAAGGGCCCAGTAGTGTGCACTATGTATTCAAACTGCACTCATGGGCCTTGAGGGACTTAGTGTGTGTCAGTGTGTGTTGTTTGTGCGTGTGAATTCAGTGTTCAGGAGCAGGACTTGGATGTGAAAAGACCCAGATTTATACGTTTTGCTCTTGGAATATCCCAGAGATATGTTAGAGGCAGCAGGGGGATTTTATAAAAGTCTTCTCCAGTTTCTCTGCTTCAGCATTTTGTCGTAGTGAGGACATTACGTGGTGACAACAGGCATTAAAATACTGCCCCCTCCTCCTCTTTTCCCATTCACGCCCGTCTGTCTCCCTTCCTTAGTCTGTCTCTTGCTTAAGTCCTTTCCAGGCTGCTATTTTTTCTTTGCAAAAATGGTTATAGCCAATTCAGAGTCAAGCTCTATAGGTGCTCATATTTTTTTTCCCCTAAATATAAAATGAAATAAATAACTCAGCTGGAGTAACATAACATTTAACACACTGGGTGAAGTGAACAATGTGATTCAGCAGTAAGAATAGTGCACACATATAGACCCCTTCATGTAACATGTGTCCTGAAATTGTTCTTAGCCTCATAGTGCTCCAACACATAATGAGACTTTCCCTCTCTGATACGTTGCTACTGCTACTATTACAGCAAGGGCATCATTTCAAAGGCTTTTTCCTTGGAGCTAAATACTTATCTTATTCTAATGACACTCCTGAGAACAGACCGCCTGTACTGATATGAACTGAAAATTCACTAAAGGAAGCAGTCATGGCATGAAATTTAAAGCATAAAACATGAACGAGGGAAAATATTGGAGCGGCAATGCAGATACGTTTACACTAGGTTCCAGTTTTGCTATTAAAGTAAGTCCGATAATTGTTTACTTGTTTTACATATTTGAGTCCCGAGGAAAAACTAGAAGGTGAATACAGCGAAATCTCATACTCTGTCAGGAGAATATTTTATTATGTGGCTGCTGTGTGTGGCATTGTACATGAATGAGTGTTCATGTGCGCCGTGGGTGCATGTGTGCTCACTGAAGACAGTTCTGACATTCAGCCAGATTAAGACCATATTCATGACTCTGGTTGCTGTTTCCACTGCACCATAAAGAAATCATTTAGGTCAGAGGAAATGATTAAGTGTTATTAATATTGTGCCAGTGCTTTTTTTTTGTGGATATGGATGTTAAAGTGAACTGGAAGACCAAAATGGTCTGTTTGGGTGGTTGACTAGATGTGAAACCGCATGAGTGTCCTTGGGACTAATTTTGTGTGAGTCTGTGTATATGTGAGTGTGCGTGTACATGTGTGTCTGGGTAAGTGTGTGCATAAATATGTGTATGTGTGCGTGTGCCTCCACCAGCTCTGGCAGGAACTTGGGAAACCACTGGGAGCTGCTCCAATAGTACCGAGTGTGGACTCATTTGTTGACTCAGTGATGGTTAGAGGGGCAAGTGTTGCCATCTTAACACCAGCACAGCCGAGTGGGAGACAGACAGACACACACATGCACACACACTCAGAGAAAACAACACCGAGTAGTGCTTTTAAGAGGCTACTGTGTATAGCTGGAGTGCCATTCCTCCTCCTCATGGTAATTCACAGTAGTTTCATACAATTTGAATGACAAACTAAACTGGCAGCCAAAGGTTCAAAGGGGTGCATTTGGTTGGATGAGAGACTGGGACCAGTACTACAATGCAACTCAGGTGTGCTAGATGACACCACATGCATATTCTCCAGTTGCACCTCTGGACTTTATGCCTTGAGAAAGGACTTTATTTTCCCTTACCTAAAATGGTCTGGGGTGCAAAAGAAGCTCTCATTCACACATGGCTAGCTGTGTTATTTTTAATTTATTGGACAAAGCCTCAGCTGTGGAAGTCATCAGAGGGATTCTAGACATTCAGGCATACTCTAATGCAGCTCGCACTGTGTATTAATAGTTAAAACTCAACATCACAATCAGAAAACCAAACCAAACAATACTTAGGCATCAATAGCAGCCAGCTTTATGACTCTCCTTCTTTACTCTTTCACTCTTTTCAGTGAATGTCTGCAGTGAACAGGATGCCTAGGGGCGCAGCATTGAAGATATAAAGTTTCAGGAGTAATAAGTATTACAAAATTGGAACAAATTTAGGCGATGTTATCGCATGGAAGACTTCACTTCATTAACATTTTAGCAATTTTCTTTTGTGGTGCAAAAAAAACAAAAAACAAAACAAAACAAAAAATAAATAAATAAATATATATGTATATACATGCATGTTTATAATAGTTACTGATGTTAATTTTCATCTCCTGTATTTGTTTTTACTTATCATGTAGTTAGTCACCACCGGGGGAGCTTATTGTTTAATAAGAAGGGCAGACATAATTTCAGCACACTGTGTTAAAACACAGGGAGTTGCATCTGGTGAATGGTCAATATCCTCAATCGATGCTTCAAATTTCGGGGTGCCATAGGGCCTGACAGCTATGAATTGTATTATTTTGGGCAGTGTAAAGAATGGATGAACTGGAATTGTTATGTTGTGGGAATTTAATCCCAATATTTGCTTTCTGTACATATACAAGTTTGAGTTAGGGGTATAAGACTTTTGTTTTTTCATTGAAATCACCCCAGGCGCATAAAACTTTAGCTGCTAAATTCTGTTACAACACCACATATAATATAGAAATATACAATGCTGCTGCATAAAGGTTCCATTTTTTTGCTTTTATCACTGCACCTTCTTTCAGTCTGTGTTTGGATAACCCGTTGTGATTAAATAATGATGAGCTACATCATATTTCTGGAAGAACTTCATCTCCTTAAGAAGGGAAATAAGACTGAAGCTTCCCAGTGTGCTCTAAATTGGAAAAGAAGACAATTAGGCTGGCTTGTGGCTGTCAGTCAACTCACTGTTGCAAGGTGTTCTATGAGGTGAAATCAAGCAGGCGAACTAGGGGAGAGGTGGTGTAGTGAGATGGAGAGGCCAGGCAGCCAGTGGGCTACACTAGAGCAGCCGAGTGCTAGGGAGGGAAACACCATTGTACTGTTCGTTTGGAGACATTCTGTCAAAGCTGGCCCAGGCTGACACCTTGGATCACAGTTTGATAGACGGAAGAGTAGCTCTCGCTGACTAGGTCCTATTAAGGTGGATGTTTTCAAAGTTTGGGCCTGGCACTAGGGAAAAAATAGGAAGGACACAGAGGGGAAGTGGAGCCTGAGTGGAGCTGACATGCTTCAAGACCCTCTTCCCTAAACGCGCAGTCGGGGGTCAAATCGCTTTCCTTCCTTCACCCAGTCTGGCTTGGTGTCCAACTTACTGAATGTCTGAGCGAGAGAGAGCTGGAGATAGCCCTGCAATGGCCTAAACACATGCGCATGCACACACACACACACACACACACACACAGTCACGTTTTGAAAATACACGGATATCACGCACATACAGATATACCAGACCACAAACCACGCATGGATGCATGCCAAGACAAGCTTTCATGCAAGCACAGATGCTCGAAAATGTGTGCATCTGCATATAAAGTTTTGTATTTTATAGCGGGGAGAGTGAGTCATCCAGTAGGATTAGTGTACGCAGGTTTCCATGCAAGACCGTTTGTACCCCACTGAATCCCTCTCTCCTGGATCAATGCTCTCCTGCTGTCACACCGCAATGAGCAGGCAGAGTCAACCAAGAGAGGCCTGCTAAACCCAGAGAGGCACAAAAGCATTGAGAGGTAGTCGGGGGAGGAGAGGGGGGTGGGTTCAACGCATGAATGTGTGTGTGTATGCGCGCTGCTAGTCGTCAGAGAGAGGCGAATGCAGACACACTGCACCTTGACCACCTATTATGAAGCTCTTTGCCGCGATGTCAAGTGAAAGCAAGTTAATTGGGTGAAGCTGTAGAGCATGTTAGGGCAGTGGTTGAGGGCTTGCCGGCTTGACAGTTGAGTGTCAGCGGGACCCAGTCAAGTGTGGCTGAGAGACAGAGCCCTGTCACTGGGCCTAAAGTAGGGCCGCTGGGGCTGTTAGGGAGAGAGACTCCTCCCTGCACACACACACACACACGCACGCGCATATACACAAACACACACTACACATACTGGCACGTACACCCAATTACATACACTCATCCCCTCAGGTGCACACCCACACGCTGTCACAAATGAAGATTATTTGTGAGAGAGTAAAACCTTGTCTTAAAACAAATCTTGAGAATAAATTATGATTTTAAAATAACATAAAATACACAATTACTGTTTGTTAACAAAAATCTGAAGTGGATGCTGACTTTTGGAGTAGAAATTTTTAAAAAGGAGCATTTTTCTTGTAAATATTCCAGTACAATTTTCATAAATTTGCCATCAATTCGAATAATAAATATATCAAAATAAATATTAATAGTGTAACCAAACTGAAGATATTGTAGGAGGGTATTTAAAAGATCTGTATCTGACCCCAATACTTGCTCTCAATTATCACATCATGACTGACAACTAAAACATGAAGTGTGACTAAAATTGCTATTTTATTCAGCAAGTGGATCAGCTTATATCAGCACGATATAAGCTGAATTCTATCCAGCTTGTCTGCATAGAACATCATTCTCATTTTCAGTGGCTTGATTGTCTTTTTCCCCTCAATATATTCACTAATTTAATGGCAATGATGGGGGTTGAGGGCTCGGGGAGTGGGTTGGGGGTGACAACTTATTGACAAACCGGGCAGAACTTAACGAAAGACGCCCCAAATACTCAGCTTTAAGTGATTCCCTAGGGAGGGTTATAGAGCAGCTTCGCAGATCGTGTAGAGGGTTGCTGGATGCCCATTTATCTTCTTAAAGCTCACATTCAATCTCCATCACACTGTCAGATGGAAATGAGACTCTCTTTTGTACCATTCACACCCCAGAAGAGCTACTCAGTGCCCCTCTCTCAGAATGACAAAAAGACTCTAATTAGAGAGGATTGAAAGATATAAGAGAGGAGGATGACCATGGCCCCAAGATCATTTTGTTTTACACCATGTTATGTCTACGGCTGTAATATTGGTACTGAGCAGTGTGAGAATCGAGCATGGCAGCAGATCCCCTGCTATGGGTGTCTCAACATACTCAACGATCCATAATGTAGGCCTTATGAAACTGATGGGCCAGAACACAGACTCTATTCTGAAAGGCACAAAGCATTTGACAAGGTTGTTAGGACTTTGTCCAGTCACAGTCACCGATTAGGCTAATTCTGTGGATTTGTGTTTGTGTCAACCATGGACAGAAAGTTTAAATCCTCAGACTCCAAGTTAAGGTGTTGCTGAATTTTATCCTGAAAAATAATGAATTTATTTATTATTATTTTTTTTTTATTTATTTTTTGTTTTAAATCAAGCTGTTGGCTTTAGCATAAAGATCTTTGGGATGTAACTGATAAAATCCAACCCTGAAGCTAGACACAAGCTCTCTGACACCCGATGAACCGTATGCCTCAGGCACTTTTGAAATAATTATGTTAATTTAATTATCCTGCCAAGAGTATAATATTTATGAGGTAACACATCTCGTAGAGGTACATTTCTCAATTCTGAAAGTAAGAGTGATCCCAGAAATATTCTTTGAAACCAAATATTTCGATATGCTTCATTTGAGAAGTCCTCTAATTGGTCTTTAGCACTTACTGAGCGTTTCATATAAACCGCAAACTTATCCTTACATTGTTAATCTCATGAGCATCACCTAAAACCTGAGCATCAGCTTAATGCAATCGGATTCACTTTTAAATCTAATTCTTCTAACATTTCTACCATTGTCCAAATCTTCGCCCCCCAGTCTGGGTTTTACTTCATGACTCCCCACTCTTCTTCTAACAGCTTTGTAAACTGCTTAAAGGACCATTACTTCTCCTTACTTCCTCTCTCATAATGGGTTAAATGTACTATAAGCAGTCAACTAAAGCAGTTAATATAAAAGGCTATAAGCGGTCGAGTCTTGAACAATGCCACTCTGATAAAATATGTTTTCATTTCTTTCTGTGTTCTGTTCAACGTTCATCATCCAGATGTTATTATATGGAGAAATAAATCAACATGATAAAATAGGAACTCGCCTTTTGGATATTTATAAATACTGTGGAATATTTTCTTCATCGATAAATTCCAGTAAAATCAAGAAGCTAATTATGTTTTTTTTTGGATGAGTCATTCACCTTGTGTGATAAAGATCATTAGTAGTAATAATTACTGCACAAAACTAAATATTTTTAAGCTTATCCTGACTTTAGCAGTTGGACTGATTTGCAGATATTTCCGTCTTTTTTTTTAATTTTAGGTGAGTTTGTAAATTATGACATTAAAAAAAGTATATCTACTTCAACTTTATTAAAACTTTATACACCACTGAAACTAGAAGAAGAAAATTCCACCTGACAATATAACTAAGTGGTAGGAGCATAAAAACAATTGGAAACAGTTTTTATTTATTTTTTTGCCATGGCATCATTCATAATGATGTCATATAATGTTATTTCATCACACCGCCAACTCATTATTATTATTCTTTAATAACATGACATTTTATTGCTAGAATTTGCTGTTTTTTTTAATAACATAATAATCTAAACAGAATGTAATTATATAGACACCATGAGGTCACAAGAGACCACGTTTCTTTTTCTTTTTTTTTTTTCCAATCTCTTGTAATTAAAAAAAGTCAAGTTTGGGGTGTAATTTTTAAAAGTTCCTAACAAAGAAAAAAGGAGTGGGAAAATCAATAAGCCATTTTAGTCTCTATCTATCAAAGCGGATTCCTTCTTGTCTGTTTTAAAGTGGGGATGTGGCACTTTAATAGGATAGCGCAAGGCTGTTTGAAATGTATGCCAATGATTCCTGTCATTTCATGGCAGCCTGGCCATGGTTCACTGAGCGCCCACTTCTCCCCTGTCAGCTCGACTGAAGACAAGCATTTAGTTGCAAACTTTGAGCAGGTTGCGCAAACCAGAAATGATGTGACTGCTACTTCCAATCCCCATCCTTCTCTTTCATGCTGCAATGCCACTGGCGGTCAAAAGAAGGAGAGAGGAATGTGCTTTCCCTCATTTAACTGAAGAACATGCTGATTTAGTAAAAATCCTTTAAGGCGAGTAGACAAGAGGAGGGGGCGAGACGACAAGAAAGTAAAGGATAGGGAGGACAGAGTGAAAATGTGCGAGGTAAAAAGGTAGATGTTAGTGTAGGAAAAGTCAAAGGTTATCAGTTGACCTTTTGCTTTTTGTCTAGCTCCCATAATACCTGCTTTAGTAAGTTTGTCATCATCTTATTAATTATTACTTGCACTTGTGTACTGTCTCCGACTAAATCCAGAGAAAACAGGACTGCCGCTTTCACTTCTCATGCATGGCCGGCATCATTTTCCACATATTGACATAATGTCTGAGCCCCTGACTTTTTTTTTCTTTTTCTTTTTCTTTTCACACAATTTCTGTGTTTGAACACTCGGCCAGTAAGTCAGTATCAAGTAGCCCTGCTGGCTAGCTGACAGTATGGTTGTGTCAAGGCCACGGCCCTATATTTTCTGCCTTGTAGCACACCAAAGTAAAATCGCTTGTCAGGCCGAGGTGTCTGTAAGCTGACAAGATGCCCCAGTGACATTTCAGCTCGAAAGAGCAAGTGTCTTGCAACCGAGTGGTCAAATATCAGAGAATAGGTCAAGCAGGGCGGAGCTGAGTGCTATCCGGAAGGCCAGTCTCTACCAAACGCCAAACGCCCCCTTGACTTTGACAAGTGGGACTGCTGGGGGGTCAGTGAGGGCAACGAAGGGGCGGCTGTGCGACGGAACAAAGTGATGTTCTGTTGGGCATGGCCAGACAGTGTGCACCTTATTGGCTTCAAAAGGGAAAAGACATTGACATTGATTAATCTTCTTAACCCTCTTGAACATGAAGAGAGGGGCGGGGGCATAGAGTGGAGGGGATTTGGCAGCCCCATAAGATGGGCCACTCCAGTGGTTTGTACGGAGCATGGCCCCCTGAAATGTACTCTGACATTCATTAGAATATCTCTGACACCTATCATGGGGGAGCCAGAAAGGCTAGAGGAGGAGAGCACTGTCTCCT
>VUQS01007961.1:6099-27683 GCA_015108495.1 Heterochromis multidens
AGATGTTATTGTAAAAAAAAAAAAATAGGATGTGTTTATAAGGTGTCCACGACACTAAAGTAAGAACCTTCAGGGGCCTACGATGTACCTGTGCACCAATTCTGGTTGCTCAACTCCTAAGAAGTTTGTTGGCAAACAAACAGACAGAGATTTTGTGTAAGATTCGATATAGTACGATTTAAGATTCAATTTCAAAAATGTGACCATCTCACTGATAATCACTGATGTCAACTGGAACAGTAAGCTTGCAATAGATATTGCAGCAATAAATAGTAGTAGAGGCATTTGTGTTTCTCATATGCAAGAATTTACAATATTTTCATCTTTTCAATTATAGTTTGACCAGTTTCTGCTAATAAAGTTTGACTAATCATTTCTATCATAATATTAACACCCAGTGGTGGTATATGAATACAATTTCATATTAATCACCATAATGAGGGATCTCAGAGAAATGATGAAGGCAGTACAGTGTGCAGATGAGCAGTGTGACGGCTGATTTATAATTCAGATTTCGTGAGATTAAAGACAGAACAGAGGGAAAAAGTTGGATAACTTTATTTTTAATTATTCATACAGATGGAATTATTCCTCCCATAATATTGTCACTCTCTGGAGAAGAGTCATTCAAATTTAATAATGGAGCAAGAGATAACCCTTTGGCTTAATTCAGTGCCTGTAAGTATTTAGAGACTGTAGCTCAATTATATGTCTGAATGTTTTCATTTGTCTTACCTTGTTGGACACGGGGTAGTTTCTAAATTTTAAAATGGAGTTTTTGTTTACCTGTGTGGATTCTGGGGATTAGGGCATTTCAGTTTTCTTTTCTGTAGTGACAAAATTAAATTGTTAAAAAAATGGCAAAACGAATGGAAAATAAAATGAATGTAATGAATTGTCTTAGTATTTATCGTATTAGTTATGCACAGCTTTAAAGAAAGGAAAAAAAAATTAATTTATAAGCTGGAAGCATGTTTTTCTTAACAAGTAACATGAAAAGTAATTATCTTCTGTAGCTGAAACATATTCCCCTAATGTTCTCTCTTTAAAAGCTGGCAAACATTAAAAAAAGGTCACAGTTGGACATAACATAAATCTTTTTGCTAATATGCCACTATTGTTGACCCGTGAGAAATGTGTTACCATACACAAACCCATTTCTATTTATTTTTTACCAGCCTGTATCTTAGAAATGTTGTATATAAAAGGTACTTGATACAGTGATAGGACTTATAAAAATTAAGGCCTGAATGTTTTGCGTCAACCTCATAAGAAAATATTTATAATAAACATCTGGAAAAATATATATATATATATTTTCTATGTTCAGTATGTATATTTATACTGAACATAGAAAAAACATTCACCAGCAACTGCTTTTTTTCACTTCCCTCCATTATGTGCTTACAGTGATGTGCTGAACACTGTCCTGGAAGTTCTGCATGGTAGCATAATGTAGATACCACCATTTCTTTACTAAATAGTGTTCCCAGCAACCATTACAGCAACAGTTAACAGTCCTTCAAAATATACTTTAGAAAATTAAAGAGAAAGACAGGGAGGATACACTTTAAATATATAGGAATATAATGGCTATGCTTGTATTTAGGGGCCATAACAGTTAGTGCACTCATCCTCTTGTCTTTTTTTGATCTTTAAAGTTCCTGCTCCAACAGATGGCAACCACTGGTCTGCTTCTAAAGGGAGACAGCCTTTCTACCCTCTATCTTTCTTTAAGGACAAAAGGGACTTTTTTTGCTTCCCCAGGGCTATAGCTTGCTCCCCTGCCAATCACGAATCAGTGATTGAATTAGTGCCAGGTCCGCTAGCTGGTGCTTCCGCTGAACGACAGACAGATCCAGAGTAGAGATTAGGCGAGTGTGAAGTTCACACTACTTCAGAACTCCTCACATGCATCTCTTTCTCCCAAGCTCTCAAAGGCACCTCAGAGAAAGAGAGCTCTTGCCTGACAGGCCCTGAATCACCCAGCCTGTGCAGAATGCAAACTAGGCGGATGCCCATGTCTTCCTTCCCATCTCTCTAGGAAAGAAAAAAAGAAACATAAATGCTATATTTAGGATTCAGTAGCAGTTTCCATGCAATTTCTAAAGAGTTCTTGGAGTTGGCAAGATAAGACTGCACACAAGATGTAGCCTATAGCAGAAATATGTTGGTATCAATGGTAGTATCTAGTCTTTGGAATATTTTGTGTAAAACTGAATGGAATATTAATGTAATTTAATCACAGATGGGTAATTAGCTAGATTCCTTATCCATATTCCTGACCTCTAGTTTTGAGTTTATTGCTGTTGATGAGGACATTGTGAACATGCAGAATCTCCTCTCTCCAAACCAGCCTGAAGGAGATTTTGCAGATGTTTAAATCCAATGTCACACAGTCAAGTGTGGTGGAGATATCGTGCTGAGAGCGCAAAAGAGAAATGCTTTGGAGAGCAAACTAACAGAACACCCTCTAGCCTGACAAACATTTTAGGCAGCATCACTTCAATAATCTACTGTACAATGCTCTCCCTGTTCATTTCCATTCCTCAAAACGAAAACAGAGGCTTGTCTTACATGTTCAGTGGTTCACCAATAATTTAAGAAGAGAAGCAAGTACAACAAAGCAAGTACAACAAAGATTGTGTGTTTATGTAAGCTGTTCGGGAAAAAGAGGTGCTTCATTTGACAATGTGTGGTCAGTTTTACATGGACAATTCTGGTCCTATAATTACAAAAGGGTTTAGGTAGTGTATACATCATAAAAATAATTTCAAAACCAAATGGATATAACCAAAGCACATTTTTCAAGATTAAATACAGTAAAGGCATTTGATATTGCACGATGGGACTAAAATTTTCATCTTATTTCATCTCAAAAACACCTTTAGAAACTTTTCAGTTATGAATACTATACATCTGTATCTATTACTATACTATATTGTTTGTTTCTCTGATGCAGTCTTAACTGATTATTTGATTGATGCTGATTTCTTGTGATTAAAACATTCTTACTTGTTGGATTTTACAGGAAATGATGCCTACTTCTTGTACTTCATGCTGGTTCCTGGATTTAACACAGCACAACCACAATTTGTATACACAACTTGCCATGTAATCAGTCAATTAGGGCTGAGTTCTTTCTCTAATTATTGTAAAAAAAACCCACATTTTATAGTATCTATTAGAAAATCAAGTTGAAATATGAGATATTAACAGGATGAAAAGCATTTTTTTGTTATAAATTAGAAAAATGGAAATGATTCCATCTAACACATTGTTAACCGAAACCTCTACATTAGAAATGATCATGCAGACAGCTGTACTGACAGTCTTATCATTTGCCATTCTTGAATGGCAAATGATAATCACATTTTATGCCATCAGCTGTGGGTAATGTGATACTAGCCAGGAATCATCATAGCTATTATTGACCACTAACTGTGCAAGCACTACAAACACAGTCTTACTGTGTGCCCAAGTGTTGTCTTCTGAGCCAAATGGAGAGGGTGAAAAAAGAGAGAGAACAGTAGGTTTAAAAGGCTTTTACTGGAAGCCTTTTCAGCATTAAATCATTACATGTCTGTGTTCACAACAAGTCTTTAAGAAAAAAATGAGTACAAGGAAAAAGAATTTATATTGACAAAAAGAAAGCAATGCAGGGTCTCCAGACAGACCATGCAAGCCAGGCAGTACTGAACAAAGTGTCTTAAAGTATATTACTTATTGAACTATGCATTTCTGACTTTCCCATTTTAACACAGTCTAAGAGTTTATTCTCTTTTTCTCAAAGAAAATCAAACCATTCAATAGTGACGTGGGCATTGATCGTGTGATCTGATTTTGTAATTTGATTCTGAATGCTACTACCAATTCCACATGACCCTTCAGAAGAACTTCTTTTTAAAGCCAGTTTATCATAAGACTGTAGTAACTGAATAATGTTTGCTGACACTAAACATGCTCTGACCTTCAGTCACTTCAGTGCACAGTGTATCATATCAAAAAATAAAACCTCTCACCATGCAGTATACTTTAATCATTGCAGTGTACCTCCAATGATTATTGGGGACTTGCTTTGAGGAGGCAAGTAATTTGCTGAACTAATCCTTTTCTATACCTGATATAAGGGAGTTGTACTAGATGAGAGGGTCGCAGAGCTCAGCTGTGTAATATGAGCAGATAGTACGACAGCTGTTAAGGGTCTGCCAGAGTTACAATATACACACACTGTATAAATCAATATCTTAATCTTTGCATTTCTCTAAAGAAACATGACAATTTATTCTAGGTTAGGTTGTTATTAAGTTCTAGGACTTAGTAGAATAAAATATTTCAAGCACAAAGAAACATGCTCATGTACTCCGTGATACTGGAGTTAAGTTGATCTCAACAATGACCTTTCTGCAACAAAAGTGATTTAAATTTTTTCTTGAAGCATTTTTCCTCTTTGTTTGTATGTGTCTTACTTTTTTCAATATGGCATAATGACTGGTCATTTATTCCAACTGTGTCAAGTGGTGAATAAATAGAATAGAATCACTATATCACAGTGCTGAGCTAATACTGAAACCATCAACAAGAAATCCATCTTTAGACAGAGTTGCACAGTGCTAAAAGAAACTGTTTTATTTCAGGATAGATGTATACTTTCTTATGTGTGCACTATTGCAGCCCTATCCTCCAACAATCAATTTCTTGGAGTGCTGGATGCACTTGAGTGATGGGAGCGCAAAAGTAGTGACACTCAGCCATCACAGAATGAGAGCATCAAATGATTGCCTCAGAGAAATTGCCGTATCTTCAAATGTCTTTGAGAATAGCTCCCATCCCTGTCTGCTTTCCTCTACTTGCTCCACTCCAACAGTTGAAGAGTTTCCTTTTGACTTATGTTATCTGTTTGTGGTGCACAGTCTTGTGAAATGGCTGTTTGGTCCTGCAGGATGCCCATAGTGGAAATTCCATTACCTTTCTTGAAGATCCTAAACTTAGATTCACAGTTACTAGACAACTCTGAAGACTTGAACTCAAGTATTTCTGTAGTTGTAAGGAAAATGACCATCCAGTTACTTGACTCGGTGTCCTATCAAAATAGTGCTACTGTCCAAAATAGCTAATTTAAAACATCACTAACATTACTAAAACTCATAAACAGTATCCCTCTTGAGAACCCAAAAAACTAGGTTCTTGCTTTCCCCAACTGTTGACAATGACAATGGAGGAGGCAAAATGTCTGGCAGACAATGAAGCAATTGTTTTTTAGGAGTTTTAAAGGCTTTAGCTTTAGCTCAGTCCCTCTCTCTCACTGCCCCTCAATGCTGACATCCAGTAAACCCGTCCGGGTGTCCTCCATGAAAGGACAACACATAAAGGATTCATTCCCCAGAAATAATGATTTCTAAACTGCCTTCTTTCATGTGAGTGATAGTAATTAGAAATAACAGAGACCAGCTATGAAAGAACTGAAGACCTTGAGATCACTTTAGAGGATGGCAAAGCCGAGGAACTCAAATTGGAACCTTATTAGTATTTCATTAACACGCCTTTTACCTTGTTCTCCAGTGTTGCCCGGGTAATTAACGCTTTGTCGGCTTCTCTCTCAGACCACAAGAGGCTTTTTATGGAAGGCGAGTTGACCTGGTGCCGTATAGCTGGAAATTGCTGCAGCCTACTGCTGTTCTCTGATCACACAATCATTCAAAGCTATATCATTTTGCTTTGACTCTCAGCAACTTAACATGTACTGTATATTTAATTTTGTTCCAAAGTAGTTTTACTAGTGGGAAAGGAGTGCAAACCACTTGCCATCAATTTATTATTATTGTTTTGCTCATAGTGCAGTAATGAATTGGGTAGCATGATGCCTTTTACTGTCTTTGTTGTTATGGTGGAGACGACTATAGTCATCCACATCAGGAGGAAGCTATTTGATGAAAAATTTTAACCAAAAGCATTTACTAATTTGGATGCATAATCAAAAACTGAAGTCACCAGGGTGTCTTGTTAATTCAAATAAAATATGTTTATTTAAAAAAATCCAAATATTTCAGAGGATTGTGAGGTGAATAAAATGTAAAAGGTAGCACCGTAAGACTCTTGTATTTTTTTTATTTGTTTGTTTTGTATTTTTTAATTATGTATATGTCTATTTAATTATATCAGGTACTGTTCATTCTTATTAAGACTGCAGTGTTTGCATGGAATTTATAATTGTTGCCTCATCATTAGGTATACAAAGTAACTTTGCTGATTAATTGTTTTTATTGTTGTATTATCATCCATGATTGGTTTGATTGAATTTGCCTGAGTCGCATGCAACGTGCTTATCACTCATAAACCCACAAAATAATTACCCTGACTTATCTTTATGACCTTTGAAGGTAATGTTCTGTGCTGTTCTGCCTGTCTCTGAGTTCTAGGAAATGTAGCTGAGAAAATTCAGTACAGCCAATAAAGAATAATGAATGACTCTCTTCCCTTAAGAATTAACATTATTACAATAGTCCATGTAGAATGCCCAGACTCCTAAACACAGTCACAGTGCAAAATCTCACCACTCCACCCATCCGCATGCACACCTTCACACATCTTTATCCAATGTTTCTATCTGCTCTCGGTACACGCCATTCAAAAAAACTTCCCTATGAAAGATATATGGGTGAGAACAGGTATGAGGGTGTCATTTTTCACCCTATCCATTCACTTTCCACTCTCCACATTGGTTACAGGCTGCCTGGCTGAGCTGACTGGGCCAGGGATGCAGTAAAATGTGATCCTCAGCGTCTATATTTTTAATGGTTAAGAGTAAATCCACATGATATATACACTACCTGCTGGCCAAAGCTTTTTGTAGAGACTATCTCTGAATACCCATTTAAGCTTTTAAATCATTAAACTACTTATTTGGGGCCTTCAAAATAATATTTAGTTGCCATGTTTCTTTTTAAGAAGGGTTTAAATTCCATCCCTTGAAGTGTTCTTTATGGGTTAATCTTTAAATAGGTTTGGTTCATCGGCAGTCACTGAAGTCCAATTAGCAGGTAACCACCCTTTAAATCACACTGTCATATAGAACTGTGCAGGGTAGCTCCACTAACAAAACTTTAAGCATTTCTTTACTTGTTTGCACTGTGTCGTGAGCCATTCACTTGCAAAGTCATAATGGGAATTTTGCTCTATCACTAATGTTTGTTGTGTTTTTAATATTTTCCTAAAGGCCTTAATATTTTTTTCTCTTCTTTTTCTTTTATTCTGCTATCCTTGGTGCAGGTAAGTGTTATTATTATTATTAGTAGTAGTAGTAGTAGCAGCAGTAGTAATGCTTTTGTATGTATGTAAAAATACATTGTTATTTTGATCCAAATTGAAAAAGAAAAACCATATAATTAACTTTTTGGAAATCTAGAAAGTTGGTCTTTTGTTGCCATGGAGACTGTTGAGACTATTTCTACTAAGTGCCACAGTCCGTTTTATAAATCACTAACAGCTCTGATGTCACATTTTTGTTTCTTTTTGTTTGTTTGAAATGAGAATAACTAGATACAGGTCAAGGATGTCTCTGTCCAGTGAAAGATTAATATTGAGTTGCTATTACATGGCATGCATATGCTTGAACCCATAGAAGATAGGAAGATGAAATGATACTGTAGTTGTATTCTTGTCAGTTGGAATTAAAAATCCAACACACATACATTCTCTTATCTTGAAGTTATAAAAATCTACTTGATGATGTGCCAAGACACTGAATTCCTGAAGGATGAGGCTAGTAAGGAGCTTAGAGTTTGAGAAAAGGATTGACTCACTTGTAACTCAGAGTGCTATAGTGTAGTTTCAGTGGGATTCAGTCTAGTACAGCTCAGAGAGGTCATTAGGATTCTATGTGGTTTTGATCTGGGAGGCTGCAGCATGTTCCACTGTGTTTTAGAGAGAAAGGTGGATGTTCGAGTTGTTTCTCGTGATGTTATGTAAGCCAGGGTTGAGACAAGGCTTTACAGGGATAGATGACAATATTGTTGTGCCTTTTCTTTCACATATTTTTTATCTTGTAGTTTTCTCTCATATATACTTCTTTATGATCACTCAAGCCAACACAGGTGATTTTTTTTTTTACCTTTACCTCTTCAGCAATGAGCCACATATTCTTTACTTTCTCAGTAGAAGGAAATCAGTTGTTTGTATTTTACATGCAGTGCATTTATTTTCAAGTTTTGGAAATAAGTTTAAGACAGAAATGTGGAAATGAGATTGAGTTTATAATTCTTGTGCTTACACCCACAGTGACCATATTAGTAGCAGAAAGCATCTGTTAGCCAGTAATGAATTCAGACCCTTGCCCCATAGCTGTCTATCTAGGCCAAGAAGCTGCTAGAAGGACTTATTTGCTATACCTGAATTTCTATGGGTTTATCTGAGGCAGTGTCTCCCAAAGCAGGCCTAATCTGGGATACTGACCCATACTGCCCCAGGCCAGATCAAACTCAGGGCTGAAGCCACGGCTCTCCCACAGTCCCAGTCATGCCACCCTTTGATAGTTTAAGGCTCAAATCCTTTAAATGTCAGGCAGACTTTGAGAGACTACAGCTGAGGAAAAAAGCAGGCACTTGCTAGGATCTTACATTCTCTGGGGAGAAGCAGTGTCCCACTTTGAGAATAGGGGGAGAGCACCTTCACATCACGTCAGGCAGCACTTGGAGGCTGTAGCAGCAGGTATGAGGACATTCATAGTCCCAAATGGTTTTGTGGATGCGGAGAAGCAGCCTCCATCTTACTTCTTCGCATCTCACTTATGAAGTGATGGAGGCTAGGGGTTAAATCCAGAGGGAGTTCAGTCCACAATGCAAGGTCCTAGCTCACATCTTGTACTGTGGTACTCTTACAACAGTACCACACAAAAGAGTGCACACAACCATCTTCTTGAAATCATGATTTGTGCTTGAATTTATCTATGTGCTTAGTAGTAGGCAATATTTTAGTAGCACAATATGTTCACACTTCCATAAAGTTCCATTTAATTCAAAACTGCAATGGAACACCTGTAGCTGAATGTCGTTCCTCAAGTGGTTAGCTTAACACAGTGATTCATAGGATGTGTGACAACCTAAATGAATACAGAATACATAAAGTGGTAATTCTTGGCAGGCCCCTACACATTAACAGAAAGATCAGACATTTTTGTAATATATGTTAACATTTTTATTCAGTATAGATCTACAATGTCTCAGTGAATGTGAATAATAATAGTCAAGCTACAGATATAGTCCTCACTATTGATACGCATTCAAAGTAGCATTTAATTAAGTCTTTTTTGCCTTCATTCTTGTTCTATTTGTTGTCCTTTAGGGGACATGTAAGGCAGCAAGCTTGTGCAGAAGTATTTTTAAGGACAACTTCAAGGGAAAATTTGAAGGGAGAAATCTTCAAATTAATAAATGTTTCATTACTACTGGGCAACAGGAAGAATAAAATTTCCTAGGTTTTGCAGTGGAAGGCAAAGCATTGGGTCATTGAATAAATAAAAGAAAAGAAAAAAAACTGAAAATAGAGAGTGATGCAAAAATATTGTCATGGGGCTGCAGAAATGAAAGATGAAACCAAAGAAAAGTGGGAAGAAAAGAACTGTAGCAACAGGGATACACATCTTGTGGAAAAGAACAATAATGTAGATGAAAATTATTGGTCTTGTGTTAACACTTAGGGGTATGAAGATGAAAAGAAAGAAAAAGTTCCCCTAATGCTCAGAGCCTTCTGGAGGCTTACTGTAGCTATGTCAGGAACATAACATTTCTTTTAGTCTCCTCTTTGAATGGTATTACCTAATAACAAATAAATAAATTTGCAGGCAGAAAAAATGGTGGAATTGCAGGTGTCAGCAAGCATAATAAAAGAATCAAATTGATCTGATCATGTGTAAATTGGGTTTGCTCTTTTAATTTTTCAGTATAATGAAATTTACATCAGGAAGTGATTATATATCATCATTAAGATGTATATCATGAAGTTGTAGTAGCATTTTAGGAGATGAATTAACATCATGCAAAAGCCTAACTGTCATGTGCCTAAAGAAAAAATAAGTTATTTTTATTTGACAGAGAGTTTTTCAGTTACTCGCCTGTTTTTCTTAGCTATGTGTAGTTTTAGCTGCGAGTAGTCCCTGACAATAGAGGAGACACTGGAGAGGAAGTACTGTCAGTAGGCAGTCTTCTGGGAACATGGGTGTATGTAGTTCATGAGGCAGACATCTTAACCACAACATCACCTTTGGGCATTTTTCTATTTGAATCTGCATCCACACACCTTGGGGAAACCGGAAACAGGACTGAAGACAGAACCCAGCAGATCCTCAGCTTTGCTCTCTGTCGCTCTCTCTCTCCCTCTCTCTCTCTCTTTCTGTCTCTCTCTCTGGTCTCAGAGAAAGTCTGAAGTAGGTTAGCACTCAGTGCCTGCACAAGGGAGGAAATTGAAATGCTGATATAAGGAGTAGCTTGGGAGAAGATGGAGGAGCTATAACCGGGACAAAATTGCCCAGCCATGATGAGAAGGAGAGACATATCTACTTGGACACAGGGGAGTTCCTCCATTGGCCAATCACTGAGGCGTGTTGCCATCCTTTATTCTTCATTCCAATCTTGGTTTAGTGTCAGCACCAGTCTTATGAATACTTTTTTTCCCTTTTTCTTTGCTTGTTGTATCCACATACCCCACAAAATTGCATTGCTGCACCAGGGTATACTGGTTTGTGAGTGTAGGGATTTAATACACTGCAGAATGAAATGGGCATCCTCCTGCCTGTCCCTGCTCTGTTCTTATAAGAGATTACTCCATGACTTTGATCGAGCAACAAGAATTCAAGCTGCATCTTGGTTGGCTCGGGCCCTGTAAACAGGACACGACACTCGCAAGTGCACAAAATACGCAAATACGCACACATCAACAAGCACAACCATCTGTAGTATGTTCAAGCTAAGCCATAATCTACTTCTCTCCCCGGCAGTTCTTTTATTATAGTGCTCCCTTGTGGAATATCTTCTGTATTTATTTTGTCACACTGCATGACTCTCACCATACTATCCTGCAAACAATATATTTATGGCACAATAGATATAGATATAATTAATTTTTTTTATAATTTGAAGTTCATATTTCCAATTTTATGCTAAGGTGTATTATACCCACTGCTCAAATTGGTTAACAAAAAACAATGTACACTTCCATGCAATCCAGATCTCAAAAGCCATTTGATCAGTGTTTGAAAAACACATGCTGAGATCTGTTGACAGTGATGTTTAAGCTCTGGCTGCGTAGCAAATAGCTTGTTCTTTTATGAGAAAGTAAAGGAGACATAGTAGAGTGACAAAGACAGTCCCAATTCAAAACTCATAACATGTGGCAGGTCTGACTCTTATCAGTATGTTCTTTTAAGGGTTGTCACTACTGAATACTACAATGACAGGCCTCTCTGCTGTAAAATGTTATTGGCAGTTGTGTTGGGAGCACGACAATATGTATATGCATATCAGTTACTAAACATATCAAGGTCAAGTTTATAGAAAATATTTTTGTATATTCATAATTATTAAGTTATCTGTGAAATCAGCACAACAAACTGGTTTATTCCAGCTTCATGACAGTGAGCAGTGTAAAGTTACTTAAAGATACAGTGTGTAAAATATCACTGCTAGATGTTAGTAGAATGCAGATTTCATTCAGCTGAATTCGGTTTTCTTTCTCCCCCCAATTCAAGTTCAAAATTCTAGCTACGGTGGCTACGGTGGCTCCTTTGTGAAAGGAGTCCAAAACGAGTCGATGAGTCAGTGAAGCTCACTTCTGTCCGATGACAGATACTGAGGCGAGCTGTTGAGGATAGCCTGAACTTTTCTGTCGGTAAGTGCTGCTTATGCACGTTTTCGTGTGTTAGAGCCCTGACTTCAGTTCGGGAGATGCAGCTTGAAATGAAGAGAAAGAGGATGAGGTGCAGTGGTGGACAAGGAGAAAGACGTAATGAGATGATGAAAATATACATGTAGAAATGTTAAATGGTCATATATAGCTTGAATGAGCTATTTGTGATCTTTAAATTTAAAATAACTTATAAGGTGTACTACGTATGTGGACTCTAGCTGCATACATAAAATGTGATTAGGTGGAGCAGCAATGTCCATCTCAGCCACTGTATTCAAGATGGCAGGTCGAGCTTCCTCCTATGTATTTTTAATGGATTAATTCTAAGTTAATGCATGAGGTTGTTGGAAGATGTAATTACACACTAATCAATGTATATTTATTAGTACAACATTCTTTTTTTCTATTAAATAAATTTAAAAAATTATTTACTGCACCTTTAAATCTTAACATGGTCCACAGAAGAGAAGTTGATATGATTTTGATTATGATATAAATACTTAACCATGTACTTAATCCACAAGAATATCACTGGGCTTTACCATTTAATATAATATGGCTAGAACAGTCTACTTTGCATCTTTCCACACTTTAATGCTGCATGGTCAGGCCTACCTAATCAGAATTTGCCCCCCAACTATTGAAGGATTTATGCCTTTAAATTGGTAGCACATGTCCTATTTACTTTTATCAAGTACCTCTTCCCTAAAGACAGCTGTGAGTGCTGTGAGTGGCTTTGCCTCAAGACTCTGTCAGACTCTGACCCCTTTGCCCATCTCTGATCACCACTGGGCCATATCAGGGCAGAGTATTTTCAAAACATTTCCCTATGGAGCCTCTCATGGAAGAGGACAGTGAAGGCAGAGGTTGTCGACTCTTTACCCCTTTGTCTGACCAAACTCTTAACTAGCTGACTAGGTACTGGGCAAATATAATTAGACTTTATCATTCTAGAGCCTATCTTGCTGCAGAATTTTCTTTTGCCTCCGTGACCATATATAGGTGTTGACAAGATAGACTTGTTGCTGCCAGTGTGCAGCTGGCATCCACAGAAGATGAAATGGGCCCTTGCCTTCTAAAAATTGCTTCTCTTAACTAATATTTCATGAAAACACTGGTTGCTGAAGAATTGGTCTATGTGTAGTTGGGTCATTTCAGCATTCAATAACCTAATAGGATTAAATCAACAATCTTGACATTTATATTGATAGAACTTGATTATAGTACATAAATTCTTTTGCTTTATTGTTTGAAATGACAAGTCACAGAGGGCATGTGGGCAGGTAGAAAATGATGCACTAGGAAGAGAGATTAAATGGGTTTGTGGGTGTTAAGGTTAATTACCACTGCTATTCTGAGATACTGACCCTGATCAAAAGCAATGTAGAGAGGATACATAAACAGAGGACATATATTCACACATATGTGTGTGTGTGTGTGTGTGTGTGTGTGTGTGTGTGTGTAGGTGCATGTGTGTGTAAACACTTTGTAAACAGCGTATAAGTAAGCAACCTGATCAACAGTTAAAGAAAAGGCTTCTTTGTAAAGGGAGACACCACAGACACCAGTTTTAATGGACTCCACACAAATAGCCTGTAAGAAGATTCGGCCCTGTCCAGCTGGGAGAAGGCTCAATGTCCTTCCCTGCAGGATCAACACATTAAAAAACTCATCTTCCCATGGGTCCTTTCACTGACTGGTCCTCACGCAGTACACCCTTACCAGTGTTTTCTTTTTACCATATCGGTCCAAATGCTACATGTTGTGCACTTAGTCTTGGTTTTAACCTTGATGTGAAGTTTTATAGCTATGCAGTCTAAATTAATAAGTACTGACATACATACAAACAGAGCCCATTGGGATTTCTACTTCACATATATGCATTTACAATAAGTCAACCCACCCAAGCAGAATGAAAAGACATTAAGAAAAACACATACAACAAATGTAAAATATTCTCTCATCCATCCATCCTGTGTATTTCCTATAGAGCTCTGTGTACAAAAAAAAAAAATAATAATGGAATAAAATACAATGTCATTCAGATGTAGTTGTACCTGGTATGCAATGCAAGTATCATTTAAGCAGCATCACAGCTGTAGCTCTAAACTTCAGTGTCTGCACCAGATCTGTTTATCCATAGTACTTTTGTTTTCAAAAGATCTTTATACATGCTAATCCCAGTACACAGTGTATGTACTTCATGCACATAAGCCAGAAACTTGAAGAAAAATTTGAAGGCTGAAAGCATGACTTAGGTTGGAGTTAAATATGAATGCAAATGAAGCATGAGTCATTTTGGGGGAAGTGAAGACAGCTGCGCTGATTAAAACTGAAGCAAATTGGTTATTGGATGGACAGGACTTAAAATATGGCAGACAGTGTCATATGTACAGTAGTGTGAAAAAGTATTTGCCCTCTTCTTGATTTTTTTAGTTTTTTGCATATTTGGTGCACTTAAATGTTTCCGATCATCAAACAAATTTTAATATTAGACAAAGACAACCTCTAAATACAAAATGTAGTTTTTAAATGATGCTTTTATTTATTAAGATAAAAAAATATATCTACCTGGCCCTAAGTGAAAAAGTAATTGTCCCCTATACCTAATAACTGGTTGTGCCACCCTTGGCAGCAAAACCTGCAATCGAGCATTTGCAATAACCGGCAGTGAGTCATTCACATTGCTGTGGTGGAATTTTTGCCCACTGTTCTTTTTATTCAGGCACACCGGAGGGTTTTCAAGCACAAACAGCCAATCCAAAACATCTCACATCTGATTTAAGTCCAGACCTTGACTACACCACACACTTTTTTTTTTTTTGAGCCATTCAGAGGGGGACTTGCTGGTGTGTCTCAGATCGTTGTCCTGCTGCATAACCCAAGTGCGCGTGAACTGATGGCTGGACATTCTCCTTCAGGATTTTCTGGTAGAGAGCAGAATTCAGCAAGTCATTCAGATCCTAAAGCAGCAAAGCAGCCCAAGATCATCAAACTACCACCACCATGTTTGACTGTTGGTATGATGTATATTTGATGAAATGCTGTGTTAGTTTTATGCCAGATGTAACAGGACTCAAACCTTCCAAAAAGTTGAACTTTTGTCTCTCCGGTCCACAGAATATTTTCCCAAAAGTCTTGGGGATCATCAAGATGATTTTTTTGGCAAATGTGAGTCGATCCTTTGTGTTCTTTTTGGTCAGCAGTGGTCTTTGCCTTAGAACTCTCCCATTTGCCCAGTCTCTTTCTTATTGTTGAATCATGAACTCTGATCTTAATTGAGGCAAATGAGGCCTGCAGTTCTTTAGATGTTGTTCTGGGTTCTTTTGTGACCTCGTGGAAGAGTTGCCCGCCACTCCTGGGAAGGTTCACAACTGTTCCAAGTTTTCTCCATTTGTGGATAATGGCTCTCACTGTGGTTGGTGGAGTCCCAAAACCTTAGAAATGGCTTTGCAACCCTTTCCAGACTGATAAATGTCAAAGACTTTATTTCTTTGCTGTTTCTTTCTTGATTCAACTGGTCTGGCAGTAATCAGGCCTGGGTGTGGCTAGTGAAATTGAACTGTTAATTCATGATTTAACAAGTGGGGCAATTACTTTTTCACACAGGGCCAGGTAGGTTTGGATAGCTTTTTTCCCCTTAAGGATAGCTTTTTCCCCCTAGGTTTGGATAGTTTTTTTTCCCCTTGATAAATTAAATCATTTAAAAACTGTGTTTTGTGTGCATTTTGTGTTTACACAGTGAACACAAAATGTGTTTAAGTGTGACAAATATGCAAAAAACTAACAAATCAAGAAGGGGGCAAATACTTTTACACAGCACTGTATATTAACAGTGGATTGGTACAAAGAGCCATACTTTTTAGTATCGCTGAAGTGAGAGAAAAGATTGTTTCTCTGAGATCAAGGCCATAGCTGGTGGGATTGTGTCACCACTGAGGAATTGTTGCAGCGTGTTGGGAATGACTGTGGGCTATTGCTTTGCTGACGCAAGAACAAGAATGTCTCGATTGTGCTAAAATTGTGCTCACCTTTCCCCAGAGTCCAGTGTTAGTTGAATTCAAGTTGTGCCTGTGTTGGATTTAACATCAGCACTGGACTTAAAAGCAGCAGTGGGATGTGACAGTTACTGCACCTTAGCATGATCAAAAGGTAAACTTCACATTCAAAATACATGTGTAACCACAGCTCCAGTAATGTTACTTAAAAGGTAAAACTGTCATCTGCAATGTACTTCTACATATACTAACAGTGCTCTTTTAATACATTCAATAAAAAAGGTATGCATATGGAAGCAGAGTATAGACATTCCATGCACATACTGTACCTTACACTATGCACATACACAGTTCATAGAGGGCAGACCTAAATGCATTCACCATCAGCATCATTATTACACCTTCAGTCACTCACACAAGCCATACCCTTGCACAAATATACAGTACTCCTCAGGACACTTACACACACAATTATTGCTCATGCTTAACGTAGTGTAAGAGCTTTTATTACATGTAAGACAGAGTGAGTGACACCAGGCACCCAATATTCACCCTCCTCTCTCTGGCAATCTATTCTTACCTAATTATTTGGGGGGGGGGAGAGATCTACCTTAATTTGCAACTATGCAGTATGCAATTAATCAAAGCCCATGCTAACTGACAGCTTTAATGGACGCACTCAGCTCCTCTGTGATTGTCTGCTTGCTGCCTGTTCCTTCAGTGCATAGCTTCAGAAGTCAGACAAGCATATCCTTCAAGAGCGGCTACACATACAAGGACACTTCCCCTGAATTGAATGGTGGGGTGGAGTGCTGAATGAGTACATTCATCTTTGCTTACCCACACCCACCTCACAGTTGCACCGTGGTAATAACTGTGTTAGAAATATCAACCTTTGATACTGTTGCAGAAAGGCTCATACCTAACTGATGGCTGGAATCTGGTCTGAGTAAAAATAATTCACTTTTTCGCTACTTGAATGAATGTTGTATGATTATGTAAAAGGGGAAAGCAAGCAATATGAAGACAAAGGCAAGTATGTGTGCTTTTAAGGTTTTCAAATAGTCCTCTAGCACTTAAGATTTCTACTGCACTCACATGGAGAGTGAGGATGTTGCCTGAGGTGCAATGTGATGACAGAGATGTGGCTCCATTTTCACTTGGAAAAGAACTTTTCAGCGCAAGTCTGCATTCTCCAGATGGTCTGCCTTCTATAAAGATGTGATGGAGTGTTATATAAAGCATTAGTTCTTAAAGTTGACGGCACAATTCAAGTGTTTTACAACTCCAGAGAAACCTTTTTATTCCGTATCTCTGACTTTGGGAGTGTAGGGCTCATCGTAACACTTAACTATCAGAGCCCCTCTAATGTACAGTCCTACAAATGTGCAGTAGATTTTTTGAAATTTATTTTTTTTACATTTTATACATCAGGCATTGTCTGTTGACTAGAACACCTTTCTACTATCCTGCACCTCATCCACTCCTGCTACAGCTCTTTTGAATAAGGGAATACAAATAGCAATGTAGTAATGTATGTGGGAAAACCCTTTGGCAGTGTCTGACTTGAGAAATGACCGTCTTCTACATTAGGTAACATTTGAGGTTGTCTATGTCATTCCACATCTTTTGTATGAACACAACGTTTTGGTTGTCTTCGTGGTTAAGTGAGTCAGTCTGAGTCTAAATCCAACCCAGCAAACATGTAAATTGCCTCTCTTCCTTTCACTTTTCTTCATTTACAAAAAACAGAAAAGAAACTTTTAAAAGAGAATATAAGAAAAAGCACTAAACAAATTCCACATCCACATTCAATTGGAATGGATTTAAAGCCATTCCCATAAGACTGCAAGTTGCAATAAGAATTACTTTAAGGAAGAAGCATATCTTTTTATGTGCCTCAGTGCACACTGCTCTGGACCAAGATAGAACCCAGCCATAGTTATCATTGTCTATTTCAATCATTCTTTCTGCTTTATGGCCCCATAGGCAACCTTAATGGCAAATTACTGAGAGTACATGAAGATGAGTTGTTATACTGAAAGCACAAACAATGCCAAAAATGGAAGAAGGGTGGAGACAGAACATGTGATGTTGCACTACAGAAAGCAGCCCCAGTGTTTTTCCTGTTTTTGACAAGAATACTGTGAAAGCTCTTAGACGTGTACAAAGTACCGAAAAAAACACAAAATCACAGGGAGTCTAACCAGGTTCTGAAAGCTTTAAGTCAATGTCTTTTTCATTCTGTTTTTCAATCCTTACATTAGGACACATCAAGATTCTTTCAGAGATGGAACTCCGGATAACTTTTAAGCATTTGACAAAACTAAACATTATTTCTATATATAAATAATTTGAAACACATGATTTACTCTACAAATTGGTTGGGAAAGGTTCAGTATATACGTGAGTAGACCACACTCATTACAGAATGAATTTGTGCCGCTGCAAACCCAGTCTTTGTAAAGAAAAACTCAATATTGCTCCCATATTGAGTAGACATCCATGAATAGTAATTATGTGAAATCATATGAATTGTTCTTCAGGCTATTTAAATATTCTGCTACTCTGTCATGCTGTTATTGTTTCTCTGCTTATGAATAGGATGCTTCCTGGCAATGAATACTCAGAGTTTAGCCTTAGAGTTATTGTGTACTACAGTGTTTGACCCTAAGAACAAATATAATTGCTTGCGTATGGAATTTCTTGCTGAAGGCTTTTGATGTTTACTGTAATGACTCATGCACATGCTGCTGGAGCTATTTGCTGGAGAAATGCATTTAAGTTTTTAATATAATTGTATAAATGATCATCTATACCATTTTGTCAACTCAAGTTGCTGAAAGCACTCAACAGCACATGGGACATGCTAATCCAACTGCAACAGCATTGCTTGAGATACCAGTGACCACAATTTTGCAGAAAGTGCTACTCCCAATAATATGTGCCTCAATCTTTGTGGTCTCAGACCCAAATGGAGAGAGTATATTGTTGGAAATGCTCCAGGCTTGGGGTGACCAAGAACTAACCTTTGACTTCTCTGTGCTTTACCTCTGACTGTGAATAAATGATTCTAAAGGGCCCCATCCCAGAGGATTAATGCGCTCAGCAAGGCTTCAAGCTGTTCACTGAGAACAGACAGAGTGAAAAATGTGCCACTGACTCTATACAGTACAGTGCTACAGTGACAGTAAGTATTAGAACAGCACAGTTAGGAATCCTGTTGCTTTAGTCACTCAAGAATCAGCTCCGTGTTAAGGGCATTGGAGGGACCGTAGTTAGTGTCAAGGTGAGATTAAACATAATTTGCAGAACTGTGAAGTAATGAATGATAATTATGAAGCTTAATAATGGCTATTCACACATTTTGCTCAGGTAAAGGTGAATTAAAAAAACAAAAAAACATATTCACTGGCCACTTCATTAGTTACACCTTGCCAGCACTGGATTGGACCACATTTTTGCCCTCAGAACTGTCTTAATTCTTCATGGCAGAGATCCAACAAGGTGCTGGAAAAATTTCTCAGAGATTTTGGTCTATATTGGCATGACAGCGTCCCACAGTTGCAGCAGACCTGTCGGCTGCACATCCATAATGTGAATCTCCTGCTCCACCACATCCCAAAGGTGCTCTATTGGATCTGCTGACTGTGGAGGCCATTTGAATACAGTGAGCTCATTGTCATGTTCATTAATAAAACAGTTTGAGAAAATCTGGGCTTTGTGAAATAGTGTGTTATCCTGCTGGAAGCAGCTGTCAAAAGATGGGTACACTGTGGTCATAAAGAGATGGACAGGGTCAGCAACAATACTCAAATAGGCCGTGGTGTTTAAATGATGCTCAGTTGGTACAAAGGGGCGCAAAGTGTGCCACAAAAAATCACATCATCATTACACCACCAGGAGCTTGAGCCAGTGATACAAGGCAGCTACAGCAGACATTGAGACTCATCAGATCAGACAAAGTTTTTCCAATCTTCTATTGTCCAATGTTGGTGAGTTTTTATATATATATATATCATGTGACTCAATCTTATAGCCACTGTGTCTCCCAAAGTCTTTAAAGGAAAGCAAATAACTTTTATTCCCTAAATGTAAGTTCTTTTACAACCCCAAATATTATTCTTTACAGTTATGTTATGATACAGAAAATGTTCAGTAATGTCTAGTACATTAATAGTACATTTAATTTTTCATATAATTTGACATAATAGGATCAAACACAACAATTTATCTCAGAATATTTGTGCTTTTATTGTCTGTTTATTTTCATATGCACAGTAAAGAAACATGTTTCCCTCTACAATGAAATTCTTTCTTTGCTGTCCACAACAGATGCCAATAAAAACAAGAGATACAGTAGAAATATAAGCTATACAAAAATTATATAAAAACATAACTATAGAAATAAAAGAAAGAAAGAAACTGAGCTACAATAAGTTATGTACATATTTATGCAATTTAATATGCTACATCAGCTGTATGTGCAGTAGACAGCAGTGTGCAATTTACATGTGTGCAAACTGAGAAATGTAGATAGTCGGATACAGTACAAAATGAGGTAGACCATGGTTATAAACTACTGTCAGATGTTTAGGAGTCTAATGGCAGTGGGGAAAAAAGAGTTCTTTAGTCTACAAGTCCCAGATTTCACACTTCTATACTTCCGGCCCGAGGGTAGAAGTGTGAACAGTCCATGTTGGGGGTGGGTAGAGTCCTTGAGGATGGAGGCAGCTGTCCTGTGGACTATGTGATAGTAGATGCTCTGCAGGGAGGGCAGTGGAGTCCTAATGATCTTTTCTGCAAAATCTGTACAAGCAGTAAAAGCTGGGTAATAGATCACGACCAGGACATGTCCACCTAGGAACACAGATGCACTCACATTTCATGGACAAGACTAAACTAGAAAGCACTCTCAGTAAACTCACATACATTTACAGTTGTCCATTCATCAAATGCCAGAGAAGAGTTTATTTGTTTGCATGGTACAGCTGATAAATTTCAGAGCTAAAGAAAGGTGATCCATCCATAGTGCAAAATATTTTACACTGAGGTTGAGTCGGTGATGTATCTCTGACCACAGTTGTTTCATGGGACATCAAACTTCAGAATTGCTTCTTCGCAACTGAAATGTGAATAGCTGGAAGGAAACCAACCGGATATTAAACATAAAATAATTTTACTGTGAAATTGCCATTTTCTGTTTTCTTCTACATTTTGCCATCTATCATCTTCCCAATGTCTGCCTGTTATTGTCAGATTTGATTCCAAACAAAATGGATGCGGTTGATATGCTTTCATATTCTGATAAATTTTCCAGCAGGAAGATAAATAGTCCAGATATGTTTGTGCTTGTACAAGCATTTTGCAGGGCTAGCACATTTGTCAAGTGCTGCTGACACTGTTGTGGAGGAGTCCTCATGGATCACTTGGTATCCAGGAAGAATGTAGGCTAGAACATACAGAGAGAGTCATTTTAAATGGAGACATTCTCGCATGCCTTTAAATAGAGCATTAGACCACACTGCTATGTCAAACACATTATATATATTATATATATATTATCAACTCCAGTCTCTGCATGTGTTGTTTGTCATCTGGTTTCCACCCACAAGGGGTGCCATAGAGTCAGAGGTGAATTATCAGATGTCAGCAGAAGCAGTTTTTTTTTTTTTTTTTCCCTGATAA
>VUQS01007966.1:6113-22718 GCA_015108495.1 Heterochromis multidens
GCTTCAATTGAGAAAAAAAAAAAAAAAAATTAAAAATCAAACTACAGGACTCATCCGGTCTTGCCTGTTTTTGTGCACTGGTGTTGCTTTTTTTGCAGTAATGCAACTGTAATAAAAGCTAAGAGCCAATGGTCAGAAAACCTTCAACAGGTTAAATATCTAAAATTCTTAAAGGTCCTGTTGGTGATTCATAGACTATAAAGACTGTTTTGGTTTTTAGATTTTTAAGTAATAAATCAATACACAGCAGAGTCAGTGTTCAGCAGTTCTATTTATCCATTTTTAACAATATGTTAAAAATAGAATACACATTATAAATCAAAATCATTATGACCTAGGCACAAGTAAAACACTTCACGGTGATAAATGGGATCCCATGCTCTGAATAAACACTGGGTCACATACTGTAATGAGAAGGGAACGGTTTGAGAACAGGCAAACAACCCACACTCATTAATATCCAAAAGAAAGAAGAAAAACCTCTTAAAAGGTACCTACTGATTTTTATTTTCTCACCACAAAAGGCGACTGAAACAGAGACTGAAACTTGTACACAGTAAACTGAACTGAATGAAGCTGATTTTATGATTGAGTGCAACATCTGGAATCCCTGCAGCTTGCATGTTTGCACAGCAGCAATGCAAACAGCAAAGGCCACCTCATGAAGGCCGACTGCTTCAGCGGCAGCTGATTTTTTTGTTTTACTTTGTTAAGAAGTATTGCTGTCATCACTTTATGTAAAGATTCTTAAGATGACAACACATGCTTTATTTTCTTTACTCTTTCAAAACTGTTTGTCCTGTTTCTCTATAGTATTTTGTTTACATTTTTCTTTTTACTTTTACTTACCCTGCACAAATCAGTAGCTTCTAAAGAACACACTCTTCATTTGGGCTTTCTCAGTATTCTTCTGCAGCTCTGACCTACGTGTGACACTTGGTTCCTCCTCAGTCAAAAGCTACTTTAAATTTCTTTACAATCAGCACAGAAAATCCTTTCCATAGTCACGCTCCAAATCGACTCATCTATGCATGAAACCTTTCATAAATAATGAGAGGGAAAAATAACAAAAGACTGCTTCTTCTGTTCTACCGTGCACATACGATCGTGCATCACTCTCAAGTGACTATCCCATATCTTAAGTTCACAAACCCTCCAGGCACTAGTGAAATTCTGTGGACATCAAGTTTCCAGGTGCGGAGTTAAACCGCATTAGACAGAGCGACTGCCGATCAGCACAATAAAAGACTTGTCTGACAACTGAGCAGTATTGATCACGACTGGAGAAAGCACTAAAGAGATATCCTGTGCTCTGTTTGTGTCTTTGTGGTCAGATTTTTCACAGCCAAGCCTTAAGAAGAAACTCCAGAGATGATAAAACTGTTCACTCATGCCTGATGAACCTATTCATCTATCCTTGATTACCAATAAGTCTAAAGCCTTCAGTTCAAGGAACAAGGAAGGAATAAACAAGTTCAAGTATTTTTATTTTTTTTTTTAAACAGTTGCAAGATAAAGTCAGTAAAATCTTTGGGCTCCGAGTATTTCTACACTGATTGTAATGTGGTCTGACTTTCATCTAAGTCACAACAATCTGACTAAACTCCACTCACTGGGCACTTTAGTACATACACCTTGCAAGTACAGGGTTGGACCCTCTTTAGCTTCATAACTGCCTTAATTCTTGATAGCATAGACTCAACAAGGTGGTGGAAACATTCCTCAGAGGTTTTGGTCCATACTGACATGATAGCATCACACAGTTGCTGCAGATTTGTTGGTTGCACATCAATAATGTTAATCTCCTGTTCCACCATGTCCCAAAGGTGCTCTATTAGACTGAGATCTGGTGACTGTGGAGGCCATTCAAGTACAGTGAACTCACTGTTATGATCAAGAAACCAGTTTAGATCAGAGGTGATCTAAACTGGATTGTGACATGGCATGTTATCCTGCTGGAAGCAGCCATGAGAAGATGGGTACACTGTGGTCATAAAGGGACATGATCACCTGAGAACTGATGCCCAAAATGTTCCAAGAAAATATCCCCCACACCATTACACCACCACCAGCAGCCTGAACCGTTAATACAAGGCAGGATGGATCCATGCTTTCATGTTTTTTTTACACCAAATTCTGACCCTACCATCCGAATATCACAGCAGAAATCAAGACTCAACAAAACAAACAACGTCTATTTAATCTTCTGTTAGTAATTTTGATGAGCCTGTGTGACTTGTAGCCTCAGTTTCCTGTTCTTAGCTGACAGGAGTGGCGCCTGGTGTGGTCTGCTGCTGCTGCTGCTGCTGTAGCCCTTCTGCTTCAAGGTGAGACGTGTTGTGCATTCAGAGATGCTCTTCTGCATACCTTGTTTTGTAACAAAAGGTTATTTGAGTTACCGTTGACTTCCTATCAGCTCAAAGCAACCTGGTCATTCTCCTCTGACCTCTGGTATCAGCAGGGCATTTTTGCCCAGAGATCTTTTCTCTTTTTCAGACCATTAAACCCTAGAGACAGCAGATCAGCAGCTTCTGAACTACTCAGACCAACAACAACCAATCCCCATTCTGATGCCCATCAGGTCCTCCTGACTATGTCTACATGCCTAAATGCACTGAGATGCTGTCATGTGATTGGCTGATTAGATATTTGGGTTAAAGAGCAGCTGAACAGGTGTACCTAATAAACTGCTGCCTAACTGAAGGTAACGCTCACGGAGATTTGATCCTAAATCCACTACTCCAATACTGTCCATAGATAAAGCTACTGTAGCAAAGCCGCCTGCTTTCCGAGCAGTCTCTCGCCTTCGTGGCATAACAAGCAAAACAAACCGCACACGACGTCACATGAAAGGTGGTGAACATGTTTGTCCCACGAGTCCACCTGCTAGCTGTCACACTTCACTTCCGCTGCTAACACACGCTGCTCATGCGCTGCAAGCCTTTGGGTGAAACTACAGCTGTGACGGCGCCACAAAAACACGCCAAACAACTGAAGCAGAAGTGTACACAAACGACAGACACGCGTTTTAAAAAGTTATAACTGGATACGACGAACCTGCCCACTGGTGAAGTCTACCATACACGCTTCCTGTGCCAGTCACGTGACACCCCCCAATCCAAAGGCAGGATGTTAATATGATAAATGCAAATGCATGCTTTCCAAGACTCGGAGCGACTTCTGCGCAGTCCTTTTTCAATGATGCCGTGTAAAAACATTAACATGTGGACTAGGGTGTGACAGGGTGTCATGAAATGCTACTGTAAGGATGGTTTGTTAATGAGTGTCCTGAAAACCTTGAGTTGAAGTCAAGGTTGTCTGAGGTCCTTCACTGGCGGCAGTATAACAGCATGGCAAGTGTCAATGACCAGACTGACTCAAGGTCAGAACCACTGCAACTTGCACCATTTGTGTAGACCAGCTTAATTTTGGAGAGCAAAAGTAGGAATTAAATGGTTCTTTAATCTGATTATTTCAGGTATTTTGTGTAGCTGTGTCACCTGGGAGACCTGGTGTTTTTATGTCTTAAATTAGACACGAGATGTCTGAAATTGACTTTGATTGCTGTTGATTTGAATGACAGCTCGATTATATCATTCCTGGGGATTAAAACAGCGTATAAAGTAATGTCTTTACTGCTATATTTACTTGCTTTAAGCTTGTCAGCAGAGTTTGATTTTACTAGAAATGTAAGAAGAAATTAAAGCAAAGCAATATCAAACACTTCTTTGAATGAAACAATCTTGTTTGACACTTGATTTTGACACGATAGATAGATAGATAGATACTTTATTGGTCCCACAAGGGAAATTATTTAATAAATGGTTTTGTTATTATTTAGATGGATTACTAAAAATCATTAAAACAGCTAAAGCAGTTTGTTACTGCCAAAGTGGAACAGTTCCCTTTTATTGCACTTAAATTGATTTGATAAAGAATCCACAGTTCAGAGTCAAGAGCCAAGTGCATGATGATGAATCTCTCACCATGTTTTATGAGGCTTTTATCAGCTGTGCTTTCAGTCCCTGTGTGTTGCTCACAACTTAGTGGCAGCTGCACTCTGCAGTGTATTGCTATAACAAGGGGGACCCCTGTTGGTGTCTGAGCGATATAGCTGTTTCTACTTGTGTCCTCCCCTTCACACTCTGAAAACTCAAAATATGTTGTCTCAGACTTAAAAATAACAGCATCCCTCCGTGATGTCAATAGTCTACCCGTCATCTGCAATTATAGAAAAATAGAATAATTCAATTATCAGATTTTAACTGGATAACATTCATTGTTTTATTCAGCTGTCTTGTGTCATCACCCTCTGAATTCAGGCCTACCTCAAACAAAGCAGGTGTCCTTTTGGCTGAATAATGATCTGATTGTTGTGGACCACACTGCCAGTCGTCCTTTCTGGTCCTCCCTTTTATTTTTTCTGAACAGATGTGGTCGTTTCAGCACCTTAGACTCAGCAGGCCCATGTGTGAGTTAACAGCTAGTTAACTTCTTAACCTCTCAGAATTAGACTAGGCAAAGAGCTTGTTAAAAAAAATCTCACCACAGCATCCTTCAGTAGATGTTCAGTAGGTGTTTTGGAACTTTCAATCACAAAATCTTGCTAAGCTACTTTTCCCAAGCTTGTGAAATGATTTTCAAGCTCAGCTTTTAGAAGACTTTAAAGTGTTAAGTGTATTAAGCTATTAGTTAATAACAAAAATAGGGTTTACAGAAAAAGAAAAAAAACGAACCACCTACACCTACAATTATGACGACAGGAGGCACACACAAAACAACTAACCTCACTACTACCTTACAACCAGCTGTAATGCCGGTGATCAAACCTCCCAAGTTGGATGGCCACTGTGAAATGTAAACAGTCAACAGGATGGAGCATCCTGTGTTTGTGTGTGTCACCGACTGTGTGTGTGCAGAGGGAAGGGGAGGGGAGTGTGTTGCAAAAGAGAATGAGCCCATGCAGAGTGTGCTAGCCCAGCTGTCACAGCTATAACCTCGACTTGAGAGGCCACAGGACACAAGCTGGAGGGCCACTGTGTATGTGTGTGTGTGTGTGTGTTGTCACCCCACACCCCCAGACATTACCACAACCCCTGGCTTCCTTCCTCCCCTTTGTTAAGCCTGCGGGGCAGACTTTGTCAAGCTGAGCACACAAACTGATGCATATGAATGCGTACCATCATCTTTATTAGGCCCCTTTGCCAACACCCATTACATTTAACACGGGTCTTTACTGAAGGAGATTTCACTCTCACTCATACTCTCATCCCCCCACTCTCAGACATGCAGGATTATAGCAGCCTCAGTCTGGGAGAAATCCGAATACACAACCTGTCACATGCTAATAAGGAAACTTAATACTGAGCAATGAACAAAGGCTCATTTTTTAAATGGCGGGTTGTTCCGGCGAGTAATTTTAATGTTGGTTAAGGCTTGTTATTTGATGTTTAACTTTAAAGGTAAAGATAATTACTGCTGGTTTTATATTTCAAAGGTGAGACAAGCCTGTCAACTATATTACTTTCTGATCTTGCAAAAGTATGCACACATTCTGTGTTAATTTTTCTGCAGCTGCTCTTTGATGCAGGCAGTGTTGAGTGATTGGGGCAAAGTCACAAACAGACATAACCTATGTATGTATGAGTAATGCGCCTGTGTTTTTAACCACATTCTCATATTTCTTTTCTTCATAATGCAAAACTTGTCTGAACGTGTTCTTTCCTTTTGTTTCCAAGAGCTACATCGCACATAGCATAGCTCGCAGAGACATCAGACACCCGCCCCACATTCCAGTTCAGAGAGGTAGTGTTTCCAGTGGTGGCATGTGGAGCTTTAAAAAGGAAATGACTGAGGACATGGGGGGAAAAAATGCACAGGCTTTTCAGACAACATACAGGGAAGAATAAAGAAGATTCCACAGCATCCATTCACTGTTTGTGAGGCAGATAAAAGGATGTTGGTCTGTGAATTATTATTATTTTTTAATTATTGTATTGTGCTTTTCTTATTGAAAATATGAGGTTTTGTGGTTTTTATTTAATTTTTGGTAACATCCTGCTCCTTGCTTGTGTAGTGCTCAGTTGTGAGCTGAACAGTAGTGCAGAGCTGAGATAGCTCCTGTTTTTGTCCACACATGATTTTGTTTTATGTTCTTTTCAAGCTGTGAAACACAACACATGCATTGTGTAATTTTTCTTCTATCAGATAAGTTAAAGGATTTCATGCTCACAGAAACCCTTTTGAAAGCAACTTGATTATCTCAAACATGTCTGCCATAAACTGGCAACTGAAACAGGACTGATTTTCCTGTGATTCAGATTTAGTCATCTTATCAACCTCTTTTTTTTTTTTTTTTAAGTAAAGAAAAAAGAGGCTGACAAACAGTTTCACTGGGAGTACATCTTTTAAAACTATAAGCTAGTTATTTTGACCATAAAAATGCATCTAATTGCAATGCATGTGAAACATATACAGTTTTAATATTTCCATTTTATGCTACTTTGTATTTATACTGCACTACATTTGAATTATTGGGCATTTTATACACTATTTACTTTACTGCAATAGTCATTAGTTACTTTTCAAATTAAGATTCAACATACATGGGTGCCAGTACAGCTCAGTGTGTTGAGTGGGTAGCCCATGTGCCAAAAGGCTACCACAGGGACATGGGTTCAGTTCCGCCCCAGGCTGTTTCCTGCTTGTTATTTCCCCAGTTCTCTGTTCCTCTTTTCCTGTCTGCTCTACTATCCTGTCATAAAATTGATAAAGGCCAAAAAAAATTATTATTTTAAAAAACGTTTCAACAAACACTCTTAGGAAATGATAATGATTAAATTACCCCATGGAAAAAAATATAGCATGCAAATAAAATAAACAAATTTTATCATGTAAAACTGACAGTGACCTTTATTATCTAAGTTCATATTGTTGATAATAATTCTAAAACATACTGAAGTATTTACAGTTATGTAAAATAGTGAGTTTTCACAGGAGTCACCCCCATAATTCAGTAGCTTGTAGAACCACTTTTAGCACCAATAACCTGAATTAATCCTTTTCAGTATGATTTTTATCATCTCTTGCGTCATTGTGGAGCAATTTTGGCCCACTCTTCTTTACAATGTTGCTTCAGTTTATTGAGGTTTGTGGGTATTTGCTTACCCACAGCTCTCTTAAAGTCCTGCCACAGCATTTCATTCAGGTGAACTTTGATTATTTTCTTTTTCACTCATTCTGTTGCAGAGTTCAAGGATCCTTGGATTCCTTGTCCTGTAGCATGATTTGGTTTTGGCCAAGCTTAGCTGTCAGACAGATGGCCTCACATTTGACTCTAGAATACTTTGGTATTCAGAGGAGTTCATGGTCGATTCAATGACTGCAAGGTGCCCAGGTCCTGTGGCTGCAAAACAAGCCCAAATCATCAGCCCTCCACCACCGTGCTTGACAGTTGGTTTGAGGTGTTTGTGCTGATATGCTGTGTTTGGTTTTCTCCAATTTGGCACAGTGCATTATGACCAGACATCTCTACTGTGGTCTCATCTGCCCAAAGGACATTGTTCCAGAAGTCTTTTGGTTTGTTCAGATGCAACTTTGCAAACCTAAGCTGTGCTGCTTTTTAGAGAGAAGAGGCTTTCTCCTGGCAACCCTTCCAAACAAGCCATACTCGTTCAGTCTTTTTCTAATTGTACTGTCATGAACTTTAACATTTAACATGTTAACAATATGTGGCTTTTGGGTTTTTTGCAGTTTCTCTGAGCATTGCTCGCTCTGACCTTGGGATGAATTTGCTGAGACATTCACTCCTTGGAAGATTATAGCATTGTGTTCACACACACCTGACTGCTCCAGATCAGCAAACTGCCCAAACTTCTGTTTTTATTGAGGTTCTCACACATGCTGATGATCATTTAATCAAGTGTATTTGATTAGCAGCACCTGGCTACTACTTACCCTCTTAATTCCTATGGAAGACATAAGGATGTGCTTAGTTTTTCACAGGACTGCATAGAGTCATGTGAAAACTTTTTTTTTCAATGACTGCTGCTTTATTTAAGTAAATAATTAGAGTGCTTCCTTCACTGTTGATGGTTAGGTGATAGACATAAAAATGTATACACAAATGTGTGAATCCATCATTTCTTAACAAGGATTTTGGGGGCCCTCACTGAGAGTGTGGTGGAAAACAGTAGGTGCATTTCATGTTAGTGCTACACAAAAACACCCCAGTGCTTTCAGTAGTGTTCCACCTCTGTTTGCTGATACGACAAGAAGTGTAAGGAAAGCGGGGGTAATGGGGAGCCAGGTTTGAATGACATGGTGTTGCTGCCTTGACCATTGTTCACTGACCCACAAAATGCAGGCCCAGCCCCTAGTGTGAAGTACCTTTGTGTTGTCATCACCCTCAGAAGCCCGGGACCTGTGGTGGGAGGGTGTTTGAGCACCCAGAGGGTTGAGCGATCTGAGGCGGCAGTCCACTCTCCAGAAGGACACATGCTCTGTTAGGTGGCTAAAAAGAAGCCTGTATTGTAATGAAAGCATTTGCATACTTGCGTGTTAGAGAGGGTATTAACCTCTGACACCTTTGAGAACTCGCTGACAACAGAAACCACTTCTCACAGTCTTAGTGTTAACACACTTGAAAATAACACCTAAGTGTACCTCAGTGAGTATCAAAATCAATAAAGAGAGGAGGAAAAGGGTTGCTTGAGTTGTTGAGATTGAAGTTTCCTTCAAGTGGCAGTTCACACTCACACTTTGTGAGTCCAAAAAACAGACCAAACTTTCTTTTTTTCTTCAGGGGAGAAATGAAACAAAAGTTTGGTTACTTTGAGTAACTGACATGAAGAAAATATTTGGGGAGGCAGCTAACAAATAGCAGATGGAGAGAAAAAAACAAGCTGACATTTAAAATGTATAACAAAGAAAGTTAATCATTAATTGTTGCTCATGATTTTACACAGAAGTGTTCTGTTTTCTTCTTTTTCTAAAGGATGAAAACACCCTTATAGAATTACCCTTATCAGCCTAAACTACAATTAGATTTATAAGCAATTGAAGTGAGTGTGGTTTGAAGGTCAGAGAGTCATAACTCAACCCGCACTTAACTTGTTAATCTATTTCTTTCAGCAGCATCTTTCATTTTGTCTGTTGTATGATTAATGCCCATGTATGGTAATGTTGGACAAGACATTGTCTGACTCTTCAGCTGATTTTTTTTTAAAGGGGCCTTTGTCAGGACCGTTGGCTGTGTATGGCTCTAAGCCTGAGGGGCTCTTCTCTCCAAGTACATGCTGCTTCACAGAGAAGACTTGACTCTGAAATTCCTCCAGATAAGAGTTGCTAGGTGATGTTATTGTTAGATCTTCTTTGTTGTCACATATTCATATCCAAATTGTAAGGTTCTTTATGAGGACTGTCTCATTAGTAGTCATATATTCATACCAGACCACCCCCCTACTTGACCCCTCCTTTACAAGTCGTGGGAAAGACAAGCCCTGGATGGGATGTGGAGGAGGACTCGGGCAATTACTTGGAAGATGTTCAACTTAAACTCACTTTTTAAAAAAGCCCAAATATATTTGTAGTGTATTATTGACACTTGGAAACATTTACAATCAAGGACTGAAAATTCCAGGACATAATGAACACTGTTTATATATCCTTAATATTTTTTTAAACATAGGTTTGAACAAGTGCAAGTGCAGCAAGGAAAGGAAAGAATTAGTTGTTTATATCCATACTATAGGTTGATGCTTAATCTTTAGCTGAGTTCCCATGCCATGTGGAAAACACTAAAGCTACATTAGCAATAGATGGAAAGAAAAAAAGGAGCTAAATCCAAATTAAAGCAAATTTTGTATTCTTTGTTCAAAAATGCTTAAAGCTCAGCAACTATAATATAATAAGAAAATGTATTATTTCTCCCTGTAGCAGGTATTTTAAAAGACACAAATTTAAACATAAATCTAACACAAAAAAATAATAAATAAAATATGTTTGACCTGGGTTTTAAAAATCAGGTGTAAATTTAGTAAATCTTAAATTTGTGCAAGCCCATTTTTGACAATTGTGGAAATGTAATCAAATACCATTTGCACTACTCTTTTGCACAATCAAATTTTTTTAATGTTTCATTAACTTCATTTTTAATTTTATTTTTTTTCACTGTTTTATATATATATATATATATATATATATATATATATATATATATATATATAAAATATACAAACATTTTACATTTTTCTATCTATCTATCTATCAAACTATAAAACTGTTAAAACTAGTTAAGATAATATTTTTTGATCAGCTACAACATTAAAATTATTCTTTTAAGGGATGAGTAGTAGTAGTAATATTCTTATAAAATAAGTATAAAATAGATAGTCTAAAAATAATAAATATGGGCTATAATATAAATAAAATGCCCACTTATTCAATATAAAAAAAATCTGTAACAATATCAAATGTACAGTTAATGGTATAGTAATAGAAACATAATTCAAAAATCAAATAAATAACATTAGACAGGCTATTGAAACATAAACATCAAAATGCTGCAGGGTGTCTGGATTATGGGTTTAAAAGTATAACAATAAGAACAGACAAGGAGTGGTAGGATAATTGTTGTTAATTTGTTTGTTTGCATAGTGATATTTATATTTTTACTTTACTAATGTATGGTCAGCAATAATAAGTAAATGCTTGCATTTACCCGGCCTTAGCGCTGACTGAGATAGATTGAGAGATATAACATATAAAGATTACACTGATTAAACGAATATTTAAAAACAAGAATCTCTCCTTGTCAATGAAACAGGTGCTTCAGATGCCTGGCCCCAAACGCCATATATGGAGGACTTCCACATTCCAAAGGACCGGGGGGCGGGGCGATGACGCCACCTGTTTCTGAATGGGCTCCAGGGCTCGTGCTCAGCCGGTAGAGTGAGGGCTTCAGAGAAGTAGAGCCAGCAGGGTGGACGGAGGAGAGAGAGAGAGAGAGAGACACTGTGGGATACACGGACACGACTTTTGAAAAAGTTGTATGGAGCCATGGAGCTGCGTGGACTCAGCTTGTTCCTGTTTTTATTTATTAACCGAGTATTTATCAGCCTCCAGTCGAAAGAACGTAAGTTACCTTTTCTTTTAAAGTGGTTGTATAAGAGATTAGTTTAGCTCGGCTTTACCGCATCCCGTGAATCATTAGGTTGGAATTTGAATGCTTTGAGTTTTGTCTTTGAGTTGAAACTTTTTGAGTTTGTTAAGTTTTTATTCCTCTTTTTTTAAAAAAAAAAAAAAAAAAATTTTTTTTTCTTTTCAAATCTAATAATCCCTTTTAAATATATATTTATTAGTAATACCGGTCAGCCTCGTGGCTAAGGGACACCTGTTGGACTTTTTTTTTCACTTGTGCTGCAGATTCATGTATTTCTCTCGTCATGGCAATTTAACTGCCCACGCCTTTCACAGGCATTATTAGTCCTGAATTCTGGACCTGGAGGACATGGTCAATGAAGCCTTGAATCAGGCCGACATGCTGGATTAAAACGTCAGAAAGCATGGCATGTGCCCTCCATTAAGCTGTTGGCCCCCAGAGATCAATGCAGAGAATGCCACTGTACATGCAAATTAAAAGCTCAAAAGCCAATAACTAATATATGGACACGCAGTTGTCATTTCCAGTTGGGAATTAAGTTGTTAAAATTAGTTAGCTGGGCTTTTTTATTGTGTTTTGTCAAATTATCTCCTCTGATGTAACAGGTGTTAACAGTTGCTTATGTGCCTGTTGTAACAATTTATTTCGGTGTCTTCCTGCAGAAGTATTGCTGGATATGAGATCTTCGGGATCAGAGTTGGGATGGTTGACGTCGCCATATGAGAACGGAGTGAGTATTTTTACCTCAGCAGGCATTTTTAAGACTGCAGGTTCATGAATCCAAACTGCCTTTCGCTACACAGGACAACAAGTACATAAGTTTCCATTCAAGAATTTGAATCATGCTTTGTAACAATAACAGAGGTCTCTGTCTCTCTGCTCAGTCCACTAAAAAAGCTCTCTGGTAGAGATGGAATGAGTGGCAGCTAGATGAGGTTTGGCACAGCTCAGCTAGTCTTGTGTTAACGCTACCCTTTCATAAAGAACTTATGAACGCAGTTAAAATGTCAAGGTTCAACCTACATTTAAATTTACTGTACCAAAGACCATTTTACACAATAACAGCAGATTGTTTTTCACTCCAAGCCCAAACCATAAAACCAAATTTTAAGATGACTTCCCCCTCTCATGATTCCTTTCTGAATTTAGAGATGACAGAAACAAGATAATGTGTACAATATGAAGAGATGACTAAAAGAAAAAAAAGTGTGGTCCATATGTGAAGAACCATCTTTCCTGCCCCTATCTATAGTTCAGTGGCTTTCTGTCTAAAAAAAGCAACAGGACACGGCCAGTTCAACTGTGTGGGCTACGTTTCTTCTCAAAGGTCTAAGGATTGTCGCTGTGTTGGATAGGATTTCCCGTTGTCTATTAAAATTGACTGTTGCCGTGAAACTTTCTCACGCTTAAAAAGTTTATTTAAATTTGTGCCAGGGATGGCTTCTTGTCTTCAACGTACATACACAACTAACTAACAACCAGCCAGATGTCCTCAGTAAAAACAAGTAATTGCCCAAAGTTTGACTAAAAGTATAAGGGATTCAGTGAGGCAGTTCTAAAGTGCTCTTCTAATGTAATGGCACAAATTAACTTTCACCAAACATTTCCCATCTCTTTTTTTCCAACCGCTCCTAAAGTCCTGTAAGTTTAAGAATTGATTTATTCCCTGAAACCCACTCCCAACTGCTAACATATGAGGTGTTAAATTTTAATGTTAAATCTAGGCTTTTAATCTCCCTGCTTCTCTCTCTTAAAAATCTCTTAATAGCCGCCAATTTTGCTGCCGTGCCTTAAGCAGCGCTCTGCTCATAAAGCTCATTTAGCTGCCATAAATGTTAGTTGGTATTCTACAGTAGTGTTTGCTGGATTTATGTCTCACACACATGCAGCCTTGTGCATTAGTGGAAAACCACACACGTCGTGAGTGCAGCACATGTCCAGGCCAATAATCTTAATGCACGGAAAAAAAAGCTCCAGCTCACTTCTGTACTTTACGAGCTTCTCACTGAGCATGAAAGAAGAGGTGTCTCATCAATAAAAGTGTTTTTTGGCGAGAACAAAGCTTCTGAAACCCATACTTATTTCCTGAAAAGATGCCATTTCTCCTTTCATTATTGTGCCTGATAACAGTGACTTTGGCCCCTTTAAACTGATCCCTCTTGCTCTCTCTTTATCGTCTTCTGTACTGCAGTGGGAGATCGTCCAGACAGTGGTGAATGGCTCACTTTTCTACACCTACAGTGTTTGTAGCGTAGAGTCTACAGAACAGGATAACTGGCTGCGCACGACATTTATTCAGCGGCGCCCAGGGACAAACCGTGTCTCTGTGGAGCTCAGTTTTGTTGTGCGAGACTGCAACACTTTTGATGGTGCATCTGTTGCCTGCAAAGAAACCTTCAACCTTTTCATCTCAGAGGCTGACGCCGACGTGGGAACGAATTTCCGTAAAGGGCAGTTCCGCAAAGTGGCCACCATTGCTCCCGATGAGGTCACTCGGGGCCGTGTACCAAAGGTGAACACAGAGACGAAGACTGTGGGGCCGCTGTCAAAGAAAGGCTTCTACCTGGCTTTTCAGGACATGGGTGCCTGTGTGGCGCTGCTCTCTGTCAGAGTCTACTACAAGACATGCCCATCCACAGTGCAGAGCTTGGCAGCCTTCCCGGAGACAGTGGCAGATGCTCTCAGGGAGGTCGAGGGAGCCTGCGTAGAGAATGCCGTCAGCCAGGCCACCCCACGCATCTACTGCACAGCTGAGGGTAAATGGGTGGTTCCCGTGGTTCAGTGCCAATGTCTTGCAGGCTACGAAGCCACAGAAGACTCCTGCCAAGGTAAGCACTGCCAGATATATGCAACACACTCATCTGAGATGTGTTTGTGTTTTTCTGTGAGTTGCAGCAAATGAAACACCTCCAACCACTTATTTGTCATGGTGGGAAGAATGAGTGCACGGGAATGTTAATTGTGTCTTTGTTTGTTTGGAAGGCTTGTGGAAAAAACTCTCCATATCACACTGTAGACAAGGTACAGCAGGGCTGGGCATGGGAAAAAAAAAGAAAACAGAAGAAATAGATATCCAAACCTGTTTTGTTAAGCTTTTAATGCAATCACAGATTTCTCCATATCACATTTTGTCACTTTCCCACTGATGCCTAATCTTTATTGTCCTGATTGGCTAATGGCAAATTATTTCCCCTGCCTTCCACTCAGGTCTCAGGAATGGGGCTGGGCTGAGACTCTAGTTTATGAATAGCTGAGTTGCTTTAGGTGATAATGTCTAGTAAAACAAGCTGTGTCCCAGTTTTATGTGGACTTTGAATCTGTTATGTGTCTACATTGGAAGCTTTTCAATACAGTTAAGAGCTTTAAGGTAGAGAAGAGTGGAAACTTAAAACTTAACGGATTTTTGTTTGGGAAAAATAATTTATTTTTAACCCAGTGCCTTATATACAAAATATACCAGCTTGCACCACAATTACATTTTCTTTTGAAGGGTATCAGTAGTTTTTAATAATTTAAATATTTGTGTGAAAGTAGTTTTTAAAATAAACCAACATCATTTTAAACCTGAAGAAGTGTTGCCGAGTCAACCAAACAAAGGTAAAGTATGCAAAATGTTTTTGGTATGTAGCGCCTCGGAGAAAGACAGCGTGTGCATAAAGTCAGTACAAAAACACACAGCTGTGGGGTTCATAGTGTTTGTGCTCCTGCTGGTCGTGTAGAAGTTGGCCTATGTGTTGGCATTCTGGGGTGTGGTGCACTGCACTGTCTGGAGGAAACGTGGGAGGAGAGAGGCTGCTGAGAGAAGAGGAAGGAGGAAGGGCACAGTATGCTGCGGGGATTTCTGAAAGGAATTCTTTCATCCTGGCGTCACCTACAGAAGTGATTGACTAAAGGAAGGGCCGGGTGAATGTGAATGTGTCAGAATGACTACCTGAGTGGTGTGTCTTCTCCTCACAAGCATTTGTTTTGAGCAAGTTGCTAAGGCGACAGGAACCACAGATTACAGGGAAGAGGTTGACACGCCTGTTGTAGGTTAGACTGAGTCAGGCTGCGGTTTATGACTCCTGATGGTCCGAGTCACCTTGGCTGGCAGAGATTGGTTTCATTTTGAGTCTTTTCCATAAAGACCGCATATTAATCATACCAGGTGACAGAATTAAACAATCATTAAACTAGTCACCCATCAGAAAATTCAGCTTTTGACTGAAAATCTTTGGATTTCGGACTTTTGGTCATACAAACAAAGATATTTGATAGCTGTGACATATTTTCCACAATTTTGTGACACTATATTGATGAAACAAATAACTGATTAGGAGTTATAGATAAATTCTACACCTCAAAGCATGAACCTTATACATAAGTTTAAAACATTACACAACAGAGAGTTGTAGGAATGTTTCAGCCTTTATTTCCTGATGATTGCCGTACTCTGACCCAAGAACCTGAAACGGAAGTTGGCACAAGAAGACAGGAAACCTTTATGACTGTAATAACTGTTCAAGTTTTATTGTACAGATAACATGTTATAGCTTCTTCTAATGTAAAAAAACCCAAAAAAACCCCACAAAGCCTCATTCCAGTTTTTGTGATAACTAGAGAAAATGATATCCTGAGAGTCTTGTGGCCTCTGAAGAGCCCAACTGTTATGGGAAAAGGAAGTAAAGTGAGATGAGGAGGAATGCTGACTGACACAAATAAGCAGGTTGCCTGTGCTTTGAGTCAGAGGGTGGGGAGTGCGTCGACAGTTGGTGTGTGAGGGATGTTAGTTTCGTGGCTGCTTAGTTAGGTGTGGAGTGTAATTTGGTCAAAAGGATTAGTAGAGCAACAGGACAGCTGTTAGCCAATGACATGCTCCTCTTTGGCTCCTTTTTGCTCTTTCATCCGGTTGTTAACACACGCAATGAGCTCCCTAATCCGTGTTCCCACTCATTAGAACAATGGGCCAGCACAAAGAGTGAAAAACAGATTCAATTAACAGATGCATCAGTGCGGAACATAAGTCCTTTTCACATGCATGGCAGTCAAAGAGAGCCTGGAACAATTGGAAGCACAATTTCCACCAACAAGTGAAGACAACAGTTAGGCAAAAGTTTTATTTTTTTCAGAACTAGACTTTGGAAGATTACCAAAATATGTTTTTAAGCTAAAACTGAAATGCTGAAATATTGACATGAGAATCCAAAGTTTGCATTAATGATGTTTGTATTCTTGCACGACACACATGCTGCTATTTGTGAGCTATATAATGAGTAATACAACATATTTATAGCACCACTCTGTCCAGTTTCAGAGACAATAGATGAATGGGGCTGGGGTTTCTTTGGTACGTGACAAAGGTCCTGCTGCTCCAGCTCAAGTTAAACGGGCTGGCCTCCTTTTCTTATGCGGAGAAAAAAAGCCCCTCAGCTACACCCCCACTGCCACCAAGTGACTCCCCAGAG
>VUQS01007968.1:13184-28349 GCA_015108495.1 Heterochromis multidens
TTTCAGGCTGGGAATAATTAATCCTCAGCACGAAGCGTTTTGCTTTACACGTCGCTGCTCGTTTTACAACCTCCTTGTCGCTGTTTAATCCACAGACTCTTGACATGGGGAGTAAAATGTCCTTCAGCAGAGGAAGCAGTGACCAAAATACAGTCTCTGAGTTAACTTCTGTGGCACCTCAACCTCGCAGTTCCATTCATGCCTCTTCGGACTGCAAGCAGGTAGCCAGTGAGAAAGACAAATGGACGAGCTTGTGCTGTTTATTACCGTAAACGGCATCATTTAAAACTTCACTACTGAAGACTGCAGTCTGATGTAATGCTTTGCTTATATAAGTCATGCGGCTGTGCGTATGTGAATATACAGACTCAATTTTACAGTTTGATTCTATTTTGGTAGATTTAGTTATATCGTTATATCGCAAATATCGTTGTATAGTTTCTTTTTAAACTTGCAAATGATTTCCCAGTTCATGTGTTTTCCCTTCCTTCTTTAATAGACATGCTTTTCCAAATGCCTTGTGCATCAAAAATAAAAACGTTAATGGTGGATCTTCTTTTTACTTTCGCAGATACCCGACGATAAGACATGCAGTGAGGAAGACCTGGACTCCAGGCGGGGAGACAAAATGAAAGGGAGGGCGCTGAAACAGCCTGGGTGCAGGGAGTCTGATGTTCATGTCAGCTCTGAAAAAGCCGGCGAGACAAACTGTCAGCGTAGCGAGCACATGTTCTCGCAGGTAGGGGTGGAAGCAAAATCTCAAACGACTCCTGCCAGCGTGTGCAGCTCTACAACAGACAGCCAAGGGAAGCCTGTGAAGATCCACAGAAAACGTGGGAGACCTCGTAAAATAAAACCGGCGTCGATTGAAGACAAAAGAGATCCAGATGCCGCTGATGCTGTTCAGCATGAGGAGGTTAGCACCACCATACCTTTGCCAACATTTGTGGAAAACCACAACAGTGACGATTTGTCTAACGCTGTGGATGGTAAATTAAAAAATAATGCGCCTCATAATGAGACGCCGGCTCCTCAGCCTGTCTTGGATAACAGTGTAGAAGGTGCTGCCCCTTTGCTGCCAAAAAGAAGACGAGGACGGCCAAGAAAATCAGAAATCGCAGCTTTTCAAAACCAGGTTTCTAAGACTGCTGCTGCCATCAATCCTCCTCCTCATACTAATAATATTAGTGGTCCTGCACGGAGACTGAGGAGTAGAGGAGAGCAACCTCCTTTGACGCAGGATGATAAGTTGGAATCTCATAGCAAGAAGGACAAGAAGAAGCTAAAGCAAACTGAAGCAGCCACTACAGGAAGTACTCGTACATCCATCTCTAAAGGTGTGAAGAGACGAAGGACTAAGCTGCAGATTGATCAGCAAGTTCCAGCAAAAGTGTCCAAGCTGGATAAATCCCAGGAGACCTTGTCAACGTTGAGCACTGACACAGACTGTGGAGGAGGAGCAGAGACAGATAAACAGGTGGACGTGAGCACTGAGAAACAGGAGACTGATTCACATGGAAAAGATGATCAGCTCCCCCTGCATTCTGGTGAGGGACAGGAACAGGAGGAGCAGCAAGACAAAGCTGCATTACCACAAATAGAGCCGAATTCTCAGCCTGAACTTGAAGTTATTCCTTCAGAGGGTTTGAAAGGTACAAATTTACCAAGCCCCACCCAGACTGATGATCCTAAAATAAAGCAATCATTGGACATGAATGGCGGCGAGGAGTCACCATCAAAAACTCCAGACTCCTCAGAGTCTCCAGCAAATGCAGCAGAGCTGCCAAAGGCAAAGCCGTCTAACACAGATACCCTGACTTCCTCTGAACAAACACAGACATCTGCTGGGACCCCGCCTGCTGTGAAAGCTGAAAATATAGAGATAGAACTGGAGCATTTAAAACCTGCGCCCCAGTCAAATAACCCTAATTCTTCCCTGCACAGCTCCACCCCCTCAGTTAAATCTGAGGTTCCAAACATTGCTTTTCGGCGCAAGAGAGGCGGCAAGAGGAGGAGGATGGTAAACAAGGTTTTATTACCAAGAGAGCATCTTGTAGAGAACCATGAAGCTGGTGGTGACACCCAACCAAAAACAGACTGCGGCGATGGGGAAAAGGAAGCTAACGCCAGTGTTAGTGAAAATATCATCTATACTAAAAAAGGCGGGAAAACACTGTTGAAATGTGGTTACTGCGGTCGTACGTTTAAGTTTCTGTCTCAGTTCATCATCCATCAGCGCATTCATACAGGGGAGAGGCCTTTCAAATGCTCCGAATGTGGGAAAGGTTTTAGCAAGAACTCTAACTTAAATCTTCATCTCAAGACGCACAGAAAGAGCAACATATATCAGAAATGTCCATATTGCGAGATTAAATTTTCTTGCTCCGAGTATGCCTCACATATGGAGACGCACGCACATGAGCTGGACCAGGAGAGTAAGAAGAACAAGTCTGAGGAAGTAAGCAGAGGGCCAGCAGAGGAAAACGGCAAGGACCCCCAAAGAGCAGCAGAAAAGAGAGAGAAAAAAGTCTGCCAGTACTGTGGTAAAACATTCCCGTTTCAGTCTGCCCTCATAAGACACGTCCGAGTCCACACAGGAGAGAAGCCTTATAAGTGTGACATATGCAGCAAAGCTTTCGGTCAAGCCTATTTCCTCCGTGTTCACGAGCTCACGCACTGGTCTGTGAAGCGTTACAACTGCACCCGTTGTGAAAAATCATTTACTCATTATAGCAATGCAAAAAATCACACATGTAGACCTTTGGGAAGCAATGGCAACACGCAACCACACAGACGTCTAAAGCCTTCGCTAACGTACACGTGCCACATCTGCAAGAATGTTTTTGACCATTTGCAGGAGTTCAACAGCCACATGAGAGAGCACACCGGTGCAAAGCTTTATCGGTGCTTGTACTGTGACAAGCTGTTCGGTGTGCTGTCTGAATTTAACGCCCATCGCAGTCAGTGCAGCGTGGAAAGAAATGCCTCCAGCTCTGTGATTAAGGAGGAGGAGACGGTGTCATTAATTCAGTACACAGTACCTGCACTCAGGTGCTCATCAGCGCACAATTCAGCTGTGATCGCGGCTGCAAACTATGAAATGCAGAAAAAACTGCCACAGGTCAGCCGCAAGAAACGCTCTAACTTAAAGAAACCGTTCCAGTCAACGGTCATACCTGCTCACCATCTCTCACACCTGGTGTCAAAGTTAAACAAACTAGATAACAGATCAGATCCCAGGAGATATCTGTGCCCAAACTGTGGGCGACTCTTCCGACACATGGGCAGGCTCAGAGCCCACATGCTCACACATGCCCCGGGTCAAAGTTACACCTGTGCCTGCTGTGGTAAAACACTAGGAAGCTGGAAAAAACTGTGGCACCATCAGAGAATTCATCGTCAGAGACATGGCCGCTTCACTTGTCCTCAGTGTGGGCAAGGTTTTCGGTTTGTAGAGCCTTACAGAAAACACATGAGTGAGCACCCAGAGTTCCAGTGGGTTCAGGTCAGGCCTAAGAAAGTGTTTCTGCCTTATCAATGTGAGCGCTGCAGATGCAGCTTTAAAACTCTAGACCTGCTCTTCAGTCACCAGCTCTGCCATTCCTCAATGCAAGACGTACGCAAGGACTCTGATTTTGATTTATTCGTAGATGATCGAAGTGCACCATCAAACAAGAAAATGCTAAACCCTCCCACCAGTAACAACACAGAAACATTACGCCAAGCTTCTGAGGAAAATGACTCTCCTTTAAGACCCTTATCTAAATATCCCAACCCAGTTCCTCAAGAATCAAATGTGGTGCCCCCTGTAATTTCATGTGTTCAAAGCCAGGATCCTGATTCGGGTAATTCTTCTGAGCATCCCAGCAGGACAAATGTAGTCCAAGATAAAGAGGCCAGTCATGACAGTGTAGGTAAAAATGGACCTGGAAAACCTATTACCCTTTTAAGAACTGTGAAGAAACGTGTGACTCAGAATGCCAGCATGTCAAACAAAAGGCCCTCAGATGGTGTAAGTTGTGCTGTGTGTGGAAATTCATACCCTGCCATTTCAGACCTTTATCAACATTATTTGCAGCATGCTAGAGGCCAGGTGTAATGATTTAAATCGAAATATGTTTCCCCTTTTCTATCCCCATCAAGTTTTTCCACAGGGTTTCCACAGGTCCTTGTAATCCTGGATTTCCACACAAACTTCCCAGGAACTTTCAAGGCACGAAAAGGTTCCTTCAGACTGTTGGCCATCTGCATTTCCACCATGGTTTAAAAAGCTGTGAAGATCAGGCAAATTAGGCATGCAGCTGTTCAATAGTTCATCTCTGTAAGTAGAAAACGACTATAAAACAACAATGCTGTAATGTGAAGTGAGGGAGGTGACACTGCATGCCGTAAGTCGTTGCCAGTAAAGAGACGGGCAGTCATCACAAAGTGGATTCAGAATGCTACACTAAACAGTGAGTGAGACTTGCAGTACTAGTAGACATGTAATGAAGCCCCTTCAACAGTAATGCCCCCAAGCAGGGATGTTTTGTAAGGTAAAATATTTCCTCAAAACTATATATCACCTGGTCCCTGTGGGGAAAACATCCTGATTTACTCCACATGTCCCTAATTCGTTGTACAAGTTCCTGTGGTGGAAATGCAGCTTTAGATAAAGTTGAAAAATATTGTTGCACACCTGGAACACTTGGAGATGCTTAAATGACTTGGAAGATTTGCTCTAATCATTTATTCAGCCATTTATCTGTGACATTTTGGAGAAGTTTTTAATGAGTTTCATTAGGTTTAATTAACACTTTCAGCTAGAAGCCAGTAACCTTCCTTTTAGTATTCTGTAATTACATTTCTGACACACAAAATGAACAAAAGAGGTGTAGATAAAGAGAAAAGTGCAAATTTGATACAAGTGGACTGTCAAAGCAAGTCAGTCCCACGTTTTTTTCTACATTGACTGCATTGGAGTGTAACCAGAAGCCACCCTGGGATCATGTAATATGCCTATTTCACAGCAGCCACAGCAGATAGTATGGAATCACAGTTGTCACTAATCACATTATTAAGGCTCTGTGCCTGTTTAGCTGCTATTTTAAGTCAAGGCAGCTGTGAAAAAGGACTGTTGGATAAATCATAATGTTTATGATTTTAAAGTTTTCACTTTATGTAAAGGACCAATCATGGAAAGAGACCATTTGGATGGATTTGGTTTTATTTTATAAGCAAAATATTCACTGAAATCTTTTAAACCATCATATTCTTGCCCTACATCTTCCTAATTGGAAAAATACACTGTGCAATGTGTGCGGGACAAAATCTACTACTACTGATGAGAGGGGTGGGAGTCACTTTGAATTGTTGTTGCAGGGGTTTGATTTGACAAATGAGTAGTATGACCTGCTAAGTAAATGATAGTTCAACACATTGTACATTGATACTGTGGGTTTAATAACAAACTCTACTTCATGCAGATGTTTTCTTGGCTTAAAGGCTAGCCGTTATAGTGTACTGATTACAGATTTGTTTTGGTCCACAACAATAACCTGTACTGGCATTTTGTATTTACATTGTAAGAGTGAATATACGCTTTACGCATATATCATTTTGTGAACCTGTGATGACTGAAATAATGCAAAAATTTTTCAATAAATGCTGACAAACACACATTCCACCCTTGTTGAGCCGAGCATGTTTGGTTGAACGGCGATCATTGTTCACAGCTTTTGGAAAAGATACTTTTTCATCCTTGTTGTACATGTCATGCTTCAGTTTATTGGAATTGTTTAAAGAAATAACATTTCAAAGCAGTTTCTGGATGGACACCTTGCAGTGTTGTATATAATTTTATTCTATAGTTTGTTTTAAAACATTAAATGTCACTTTTGTATTCAGATGTATTCGTGTCTGTTATTTTTAGGATCAGATTTTTGCTTATATCTGCTGCTCTAGAGAGCCAAGAAGTCAACTTGATTAGTAAGTACTAGGTACTTAAAGGGCTTTACACTTTTTTTTTCTTTTTTTTTTTTCTTTTGTCTGACAACAAATTTATTTATTGTACATATGTTTTTTGGGGAAAATGTGCCACTTTAAGCAAAGTGTGCATCTTACCACATCAAATTCAGAGAAACCATATCATTCTTTGGTGTCACTTTTTATGTCCACTCTGTACTTATGACTTAAACAGTAATCAGGAAGCTTACATAGAAATGATAGCCAATGTTCAGACAAACCTGGAAGGGTAAACCACTCATACTGTCCAGTAATCTTGTCCTCAACTGGAGTAGCATTTGATGAATTTAAGTTTTTTGTAAACTTTTGAAGAAAAATTTAGCATTGATAAAACCTTTAACACTGTAGCATCTCATTGTTTTTAAAAGTACTAAATTACCACCAGAGGAATGAAAGCCTTCAGTAGCTCTTTGTAGACCCACCATGTCCTTTTTTTTGTTAGATAACATCTACCATCATGGAAGACAAAGACATAGATACTGATGATTGTGTGTTCCACTAAAGCCCAGACACAACGGACGTACTTTTTTTAATTGTGTGAAAAAAATACCTGAAGCAAACTCTATCCGTTAATTAAGACACTCTATACAGTACTGTGCAAAAGTCTTGAATCACCCCTCATTAAATTTTTTGCTAGGAAAATGAAAAATATGTGCAGTGATTTATTGAAAAAATGTGGAAACATAAATGGAAATACAGTAAATAAGTCAAAAACAGTTTGTACGGTTGCAACAAGCTTTAAATTCAATATTTGGTATGACCACTTTTATTCTTCAACACAACCTGAACTCTCTTAGGCAGCTTTCTTTTGTTTTCAGGAATAGTTCTCTAGGCTTCTTGAAGGACATTCAGAGCTCTTCTTTGGATGTTGGCTGCCTTTTGTTCCGTTCTCTGTGAAGATGATCCCACACTGCTTCAATAATGGGGAGGCCAATCCATGACTGATAGCATCCCTTGTGTGTTTTTCTATCCAGGTATGCTTTTACTGCATTGGCAGTGAGTTTGGGATCATTGTCGTGCTAAAAAATGAAACTGTTGCCAATCAGATGCTTTCCAGATATTGCACGGTGGATCAAAATCTGATGGTACTTTTCTGCATTCATAATTCCATCAGTTTCAATCCCCAACACCACTGGCTGAAATGCAGCCCAAAACCACGACAGAGCCTCCACTGTGTTTTACACAGTCCGTACATATTGACAATGATTTGAACCAAAAATTTGAAATCTGGATTCAGCCAATCACCCTGTGTACACAGAAAAACTTTGAAAGACCTTCAGAAAGCCTGGAGAGCTACTGACCACTTTAAAAATTACAAGAACATCTGGTTCCTTGAAAGCAAAATATAAAGAAATGAGGGGTGACTTTTGCACAGTACTGTATATTGGTTTGCAAAATCCCAAACAAGCACACTTTAAATTGTTTTGAATTTTGCTGGTTTTGCATTACAAAAAAATTTGTGTCATAAAACAGAATCGTTATTGAAGTTTTTTTTAATGCTCTGAGATTGAATGGCTCTCATTGTTTTGGATAAGAAAATGTACTTATTGGCAGTTGTATGAAAAGCATGAGCATATTTATAAAACATCTCATTATTGATTCACTTTGCCAAAACAGTGTTGCTCTTACACCTGCAAACAAGAGCGCAGCACTACAGATTGCTAAAGTTTTTAGGCAGTGCATAAAACTGTATGAGACAAAAACAGTAATGTTTTCAATGCTTTTTAAGATGATTAAAACTAATAATGCACTGCCTTTAAACCCCCACAATTGCAACAACAATAAATAAATAAAATTACAGATGTTGCAATTTGTATTTGGATAACTTTCTGTATTATCTACCAACAAATAGTCTTATCCATAGTAAGTAACTCTGTTTATTTAGTTGCTGTTTGATCCAGTCCTGCTTATATTTGTACTGAAATAAATATAATGCAACAATAATATAATACAATACCAAAGTGTAGTTAAATAAGCTCTGTTACATTAGCATAACCACAAAGTGATATTTTAAAAATACAATTTCTTTTTTGGTTTGTTTTTGTTTGTTTTTTTAATCACTACCATGAAGTGATTTAGCTCCTGCTTTATTTATTTGAAGCTAGAAACTGAAAAATGAATATTTCACTTTACGCATGATAACAATTAGGAGGAATAACTCACTCAACTTATCTTTAACTTTAGCAAAGGCTAGTCTCAGCTGTCTTTCTATCTTAACAGCTAGTTTTCACTATACATAGTTCTCTGGCTTTAGTTGTGCTTCTGTAGCATAAACATGTAGTCCCTGCCTTTGTGTGGTATTATAATATTCTTGTGAAATATTTGCTAAACAAAATTTTATTATTTTTTAACTTCTAAAAATCAAAACTAAGAAAGAATTAACAGAGCCTCTGAGTTCAGATAAGCAATGTAAAACCATAATTTGCATCACCACATCCTCCCCAAACCTTGGTTAGTACTGCACTCAGATACCTAGAAACTTGCATTTTTATAATATAGGCCTACAGCAGCTGTATACTGAATGTGTTATAGGGTTTCACAACCAGATGATAGTGGAAGAACAGTTGATATTCAAAGAAATATTATGAACAATATTGTCATTTCACATGACTTCCCAATGAGATTGGGCAATATATTTCTTAAAATTGAATGTCTGATTGTTTATGGCTGCACTGCAGCTCTTCTTAAACCTACTACTGTATATCCCTCTGTTATCTCACCAGCGTGTGAAAAGACATCTGGTTGATGAAGGTCAGTGCTTATAATGTAAGTTTAGTCCTTCCACCAGTCACGTACACTTAATTTATGAAAGATGTGAATTAATGGCTCTAATGCTGTATAATTGTGTTGCATTATGTACTTTCTTAGTGTCTCTTCACTAATTGGAGAAGTGAGAGACAGGTACAGCTCTTAACACATTTATTAGATCACCTTTCATAAAAACAAGAAAATACAAATATTTTAGAAATCTGTCAAAAACTTGTTTGAAACTAAAAATTATACTGTTATTTATTAGGCAAATAGCAAACTGAATTCATGTTTTTATATTAAATGTGAGCTTCTCTGAGAAGTCAGAAATTAATCATGCTTTCAACCACTAAAACTAAATTTTCTATTCAGAAATGCACGTAAATGACTGTAATTTGGCATCTTAATCAAAAATAATAATGTGCTTTATTGTTTTTTCTGCTTTTGGTGTAAAACTCTAAATTTGAAAATTCATGGATAATAACTAATTATATTTTAGCATTAAAAATATCATTTTGATTAAAGAGCTTGCACATACTGGTGGATTTACCATTACAGAAACATAAAAAATGATTTTGGTAATTACTAATACTGTTAATTTAGGGCAGCTGTGGCATAAACCTTACAATGGGTAGTGGTCTAATAAATTTGTTAAACACTGTATATACATTTGTATGTATATTTCTTTGAGTGAAATATACTATGTAACTACTATATGTTGCTTACAGTAATGTGCAAAATCATTCAGAGAAAAATGCAATAACCTTAATACAGTGCTACCAGTGGCTCTCTTAGGATATTTATATTTTCTGCTTGTCTTCCACTGAAGCATTTATTTTTATGACTGCTTTTTGGTTGTTCCTTAAAAAAAAAATTCTAGATTCCCAAAACAAAGACTTACAGAACAAGAATGTAAGATTGTAAAGCTGTTCTGTCTTATTGTAACTGCAATCTAAATGTGAAATTAATGTCTTCTATAAAATTTATAGACTGTCCTTTGTCACACTAGTGAACCAAAACAAATAATATTTATAAGGTTAACATTTTTGTCATGAATGTCCAATTAATTATGAGGGTAGCAGATGCCAACAGACTCAGTAAACTGATCCGCAAAGCCAGTAACGTTGTGGGGATGGAGCTGGACTCTCTAAAGGTGGATGTTGTCCAAGTTAAGGACAATGCTGGACAATACCTCCCACCCACTCCATGACATGCTGGCCGGTCACAGGAGCACCTTCAGTGAGAGACTGAGATTACCCAAATGCACCACTGAACGACACAGGAAACCATTCCTGCCTGTGGCTCTCTCTGTACAACTCCTCCATCTAAAGCACAAGTAGACACTGCAACAACTGTACACCCTTAATATAAAATAGGCAGTATGATAAGAGGGGCACCTCAATTCAACTTTATCTATATTCAATTTTGTGTAATATATTGGGATATTATTTAATATTGGTATTTAAACTTACTGTCCTGGAGCAACTGTGAACACATAATTTCCTCTAGAATTAATAATGTATTCTGATTCTGAATTAAACAGTGTTTGATTTTCATTATAATATAATTGATTTATGCAGCTTGCTGTCAGAATGTACTTTCTGAAGTCAATTTTGTAACAGGTCTTAAATGTAAAGTGGTTAAATAGATTTTAATCAAATCTTAAAATACTGAAATATAGAAACACTTTTATATCATTTTTGAACATGTATCTTTCATATATGATTTCTCTGCTTTATTTTTCTGGTGATTTTTTTCATGTTTCATCCAACAGAAACAACAAAACAACGAACAACAGAAAATGATGTTGACTATTTATTTATTTGAAACAGATTTCATTGTTAATTATACAAGAAACTTTAGTTAAACTTTAGTTCCATTTAGTTGGAGGACATGGTGTTGCGAATCCAGGTGTTGTAGTTGCAGACCTTGGTGTAGACTCCAGGCTTGTCCTTCAGTGCGCAGCCATAACCCCAGGACACAATACCCTGCTGCTGACCATTGCACACCACAGGGCCACCGGAGTCACCCTGATGCAGAGAAAAGACAAGTTGAGGTGTGAGCAGAGGTGTGCTGAAGTTTGGTTTGTCCAAGAAACAGTCATGACGGCTTTATTCTTACCTGGCAGGAGTCCTTGCCTCCCTCAAGATATCCAGCACAGAACATGTTGGAGGTGATCTGTCCAGGGTAGGAGTTCCTGCAGCTTGTGTCACTCAGGATGGGGGCATCCAGGCACATCAGACGGTCAGGGTAGTAGCCTAGAAGGGGGAAAAAAAAGTTAAAGCTTATACAGTTAAAGCTTATATTTACCTTTTTTTTCTAAACATGTGACTGCAGGCTGTGACTAACTTCCACTGCCGCTGGTGTTGCCCCATCCAGAGATCAAACAGCGGGTGCCGGCACTGGCACAGTTGGAGGGCAGGGACACAGTGCGGACATAGTTGTTCAGGGTGGCGACCTTGCTCAGCTTGATCAGCATGATGTCATTATCCAGGTTGTAGCTGTTGTAGCTGGAGTGACGGATGACCTTGGAAGAGCTGATGAACTGCTCAGTGCCCTCATTGACAGCAATGTTGTGCTCACCAAGACGCACCTGGATGCTTCTGCAGAGAGAAAGAAGAGGAACGTATTTAAGTAAAGTGGCTGTTTGGCATACAGCAGTCAGTATGCCCTTTTAGAGAGTTTAGCAGCCCTGCGTACATTCATTAGATTCATTTGATTTTGCTCTCTGTACTTACGACTGGTAGCAGTGAGCAGCAGACAGGACCCAGGTGCTGGAGATCAGGGAGCCTCCACAGAAGTGGTAGCCAACATTCAGAGAAGCCTGGTAAGGCACAGAGTTCTTCGTGCACTCATAGCCTCCAACAATCTTGTCATCCTCAATGGGAGCAGCATCTGTAATACAAGAAGAGTGAGTTCCAGTCTTAAGTTCTGTGTTAAAATAATCAAATGCAGAAATTCAGTGCAAAAACTTACATGCTGCAGCAAACAGAGCGAGGAGAACGAAGTACTTCATGTTTGTGTTCTGCACCTGCTGAATCTACACACAGCAGAGGCATATGCAGCAGCTTTATATACAGATGAACACCCTAACTCCACAGCTCTTTATCTAACTCAGTCTCCCATGGATTTTTCCACGTACCCTGCACACTGATTAAATATTATCCCACCTGGGAAACAGCAGCATGTTCAAAGATTAAAAAAAAAAACATTGAATTCCATGGATCATGATTTTTAAGCTGACGTACAAATACACAGGCACAACCCTCAGTATTTGTGCTTTTAACTTACCATATCTTTATATCCAATACTCAAAAATTAGGACCCCAGATGGTTTATAATAAGTTCTGATGGAATACTCTGTGGCCTTAGACATAAACAGCTGATGATTATTAGAAGGATTTACAAAAATGTGTTTTTAGACAGAATTTACCGTTTTATCTTACATGATTAATTTTAAAATTTACTTCCCTGAAGGTTTTCACGAACACACTATGTACAAATTATAGGAGAAATGTTTACTATAACTTATTTAATTTTGCTCAGTTGTATCAGGTTTAAAGTTAATCATCCCAGTTTTTAAACCTTTTGTGCCCAAGACACAGCAAACAACAAGCCAAAAATTTCAAAGCACACCTGTATGACAGTTTTTAGCGTGACACCTACAGTTTTTTTTCACGCTTTTCTTTTTTCACCATAAGCTTCACTAACACACACACAGACTATATTGCCAAAAGTATTTGCTCATCTGCCTTCGCATGCATATGAACTTGAGTGACTCTTCTGGTTAAAGTATTAGTGAAGTCTGTACATTAACTGGCCACTTTGTTATGTACACCTTGCTAGTATTGGGTTGGACCAGCCTTTTGCCATAATTCTTTATGGCATAGAGGTGCTGGAAACATTCCTTTGGTCCATATTGACATGATAGCATCACACAGTTGCTGCTGATGTGTCAGCTGCACATCCATGATGCAAATCTCCAGTTCCACCACATCCCAAAGGTGCTCTATTGGACTGACATCTGGAGACTGTGGAGGCCATTTGAGTGCAGTGAACTCATTGTCATGTTCAAGAAACCAGTTTGAGATGATCTGAGCTTTGTGATATGATATGTTATCCTGCTGGAAGCAGCCATCAGAAGATGGGTACACTGTGGTCATAAAGGGATGGACATGGTCAGCAACAATCCTCAGGTAGGCTGTGGTGTTTAAAAGATTCTTAGTTGGTACTAAGGGACCTAAAGTGTGCCAAGAAAATCTCTCCCACACCATTAAACCAGCAGGCAGCCTGAACATTTGATACAAGTCAGGATGAAGTCACGCTTTTATGTTGTTTACACCAAATTCTAAATGTCAAATTTTTCCAATCTTCTGTTGTACAATTTCGCTGAGCCTGTGCAAATTGAAGCCTCAGTTTCCTGTTCTTAGCTGACAGGAGTGGCACCCGGTGTGGTCTTCTGCTGCTGTAGCCCATCTGCTTCAAGGTTCAACATGTTGTGCATTCAGAGATGCTCTTCTGCATACCTTGGGTGACCTCTAACCTCAACAAGGCACCCAGAGAACATCCGCTCACTAGATATTTTCTCTTTCTTGATCATTCTCTGTAAACTCTAGACATGGTTATGTGGGAAAATCCCAGCAGATCAGCAGTTTCTGAACTACTCAGACCAGCCCGTCTGGTTTAAAGTCACTTAAATCACCTTTCTTCCTCATTCTGATGCTCAGTTTGAACTTTAACAGCTCATCTTGACCATGTCTACTTGCCTAAATGCATTGAGTTGCTGCCATGTGATTGGCTGATTTGACATGTGCGTTAACCTGCGGTTGAACAGGCTTACCTATTAAAGTAGTTGGAGAAAATGAACTGGAGGAAATGAAATAGAAAGGACAATGACACTAGAAAAGTTTAATTTATAATTGTTTGGTTTGATTTTTGAGAGTTTGGGGAGTTTATAAAACTATCATAAACGACAAAAAGCAGACAGCAAAAGAAAAGACTTCTAAACAGCTGCAAATCATCGATGTGACGCGTGACGATACAACGTGCGGCACGGCTCGTCTGTTATCATTAAACAAATCAATTGATAGATCCTCAACTGATTGGTCCTGAGCGTGCACCTTCGATGACGTCAACAGCAAGCGACTGTCCTCGGTCTGTCGGCTGCTGAGCTAACAGCTGCACCGATTGTGTTTTGGTTTGCTTTTGCCTCCCATGTGCCCTTATCATGAGGTAAGAAACACAACAGCGTCAGCTTTCCAATCGTGTCGGCTCGCTTGTCGTCGGCGGTTCAGGCAGAGCTGCCGCTCCACCTGAAGCTGTGGTAGCCTGTTAGCTTAACAACTAGCTCCATCCCAAGACCAGCACCTAATGTATGCGGAATGCGCAACCATTGCGGATGTGGTGCAGAAAAAAATGCGCATCGATGCGACATAATACAGACGTGGATATTAGAGTGGATGTTTTCTACATAGTTGTAAGCAGCGTTTTTGATGGATTTCAGGTCTGGGGGGCGTCTCAGTGTTAAACAAGTGGACGTTTAAATACAGCTCTCAGCCTCCTTCTAGTGTTTATATGGTGCACTTAGGTTTCCATTAACATGTCAGTCCTCATGGAAACGATAGACACGGATTATAGAGGCTGGAGCAGTCAGTTTATATCTCTCTACAGCAATGATTTGATCAGTTTTAATAATAATGGTAAAACGGTTTTAAGACTACTTTAACTTTATATTTCCTTACACACACACACACACACACACCTGCCTTTGTGTGTGGCAGCTGTACCCCAAGAAGGTTCATAATTATGTGTACACAGAAGAGTTGTGTTGTCTTCAGCAGTAGGTTCAACTCTGCTTTGAACTTTTGTTAATGGGGCAGAAGCTGTCAGTATCAGAATTGGCCCGCCAGTCAGTTCTGCTGTAAATCAGGTCTGATCCATGACTGAGTACTACGAGGAGGGGGGGCTGCTGTACGAGCAATCACCTCCCATGCACATCAAAGTGGAGTCTCCGGAGGGACCCTTTGGGGGGGGAGCCTCAGAGAACGGCTTCCCCCGGGAGGATGAGGACTCGGAGGGCAGCTGCGACCAGAGCAGCGGATTACCTGGAGGACTCCCCTTCAATGTGGTGGTGGTGCATCCAAACATCATGGCACCTGGCATGTCCTCAGATGACCTTTTGTCCATTGAACAAAGTAAGCGTATTTGTAAACTAGTGCTGCTCCTAATGGAACAAAAGCATTCAGATTGTACAAAATACCTTTTCTTATTGTAAAGAAAATGTGTAGTGATGCAAGGAAACCTGAGGTCACGGGGCTCTCAGGTTTGCCAAGAGTTGTTGTACTTGCATATGTTTTGGTTTAGCACAGCTAAAATAAGATTGTTAAAGTACTGTTTTTCAGACTACATATTTAG